>JABUQX010014504.1:17500-22500 GCA_015478945.1 Trachelipus rathkii
TTCAAAATCTGAGCTGTTGAAGCTTTCATTAGCTTTCTTGTATCAGTTTTGGCTATAGGTCACGTTGTTTCTAATCATGAAATATGTATTGTATTGAAATTGTAAATTACTTAAAATTTATAATGTATATTTTTGTTTCTAAACAAAATTATTGATATAATTATTAATTAATTAATTATTTATTATTATAATTTTTTTTATTGGCTTATTAATTATATTATTATTATATAATTATTGCTACTGAAACCCCTAATTAGTATTACTTTGATTAATTATTCATTTTTAGAACTTATTATTAAATGTATTATCGGGTTCAAGGAACAGCGATGTTTGTATTTGTAGACGGCCATTTTCAGATACTAGGAACTTATTAGGTTAAATTATACACTGATTATGTTTTTTTTATTTAAGGCAGATGCAGACGGGGATATTCACAACAGTCTGCGACGTTGATTTTTAAAATGATTATATTTTGTTAATTTTCTCCCCTGTAATGAGTATAACTTTTGAATCTTTGAATTAGAATTTGAAATTCTTTATTAAATATCAAATTAATATTTATATTATTTTATTTTATTATTATTATTTTATTATTATTTTTCATTATTATTATTATTATTATTAGTAGTGTAGTAGTAGTTAGTGTAGGAGTAGTAGTATAGTATGTTGTTGTCATGTTGTATGTTTTATGTTATTTATTACGTTTGAATGAATTATATTTCTCTAAGTCCAATTTCAGCTATGAAGATACTTTTTGTGTATATTATATATTTATTAGTTATAATTATTATATACTATTTTATATTATATAGTATATATATATTATATATATATTATATTATATTATATATATATATATTATATAAATATATATATATATTATATAATTTTTATATATCTATATTATATTATATATATATATATATTTTGTATTATAATCTTTATTATATATATATATTATATAATTATATATTATTATATATATATATATATATATATTATATATATATTATACATTATATATACTTATACTATATATATATATATATAATTAATATTATATATAATATATATATATTATATATTATTATATATATATATATTATATATTATATTTAATTTATATTATTATATATAAGTTTGTTTTGTTGTCTACTATTCATCTCGTCTCTTATTTTATTCTGTTATTAAATGTGTTTTATAGATTCTTTTAGGAATATTAAATTTAAAAAGTTTATAGGTATTAAAGTTTTGCACTTAAAAGCAAAAGTCATACTGATGAGCAAAGATAGAGAATACTCCTGATGTCATCATAATTCTTATGCAACTGAATGCGTAACATGATTTATGCATGGAGTACTCAACGATTATTCTTCAAGAACATTTAAAACGTTTTTTGTGTTTTCAAAATTAATTTTTACATGTAGTTATTTAGCTATAAAAAAAACGTGGGTAGCTCTTTTTAGCGATATGTCAAAATAAATTTTTTGTTCTTTTTTTTACTGAATATAATCAGGAGAGAATTAACGGATTTTCTGTTCTTATATTTTTTTCTCTTTTTTTTCTTGCTCAGATCCGCTGAAGACAAGATAGGTCTTAATCTCTTTCTGAAGCTCTATTGTGGTAATAGTGAATGAATTTTTATCACTTTAACCATATTGGTCGTGTATTATTAATGTAGTTTGCTTTGTGTACTATATTTAGGGGGGACTAGGAAAAACTGTTCTAAATTTTATATTATAAATTAATAAAGCAATTTATATAAAAATTGTCATACTCATAATTATTATTATTATTTTAGTACTAATTATTCTTTTATATTTATTATTTCTTATGATGATACTATTAATCTTACAAATTATTATTATTTTATTTTATTATTAAATTATTATTATTGGGTGTAGTACAATTATTTGATTTCACAGAAATTTGCTTTTTTTAAAGTTTGACTGGTTTATTAAAATTGAAGCTTGAGAATTATTAACCAGTGAAGATTCAATTTCTCTTTCAAGTTTGAGTTCAGCTTTTCATTTTCAACCGAAATGAATTAGCTCGAAAATTAATATTTAATTGTTCTAATATTTTTTCCGGATAAATTTTCTTTTTTCATCCCCCCAGAGATCAATTTTCTTCATGTCTTAACTTTTTTTGATTATTCGCTAATGCGAGAGCAAAGTGAGAGGAAACATCCAGCGAGGATGAAGGAAGAAAAAGCAAGACTAGAAAGGAGCTTCGAGGATTTACTTCCGCGCCGAGAAACACCTTCTTCGAGTTTTCAACTTAACAGAAGTTTCTTTTTGGAAAAGAAAACTTTTAATTGGATTTCGATCCTTAATAAGGCCTTCTTGAATAATTTTCTCTAATTGAGAACCTACCCTTGCTCCTTCTCACTCTACTCTAATAATAATAATATTAATAATAATCAAACAATGTAAAATAATATAATAGTAATAATATTAAAAATATAATAAGACTAATATATAATAATAATAATGATACATTATTACTATTTTAATTTTATTTTCTTATTTTTTATTTATTATTGTCGTATTCCAATTTTATTATTCTATTATTATTAATAGTTACTATTTGAATTCTTTTTTTTTATTTATTATTTTTATTAATATAATTATTATTATTTTTTTATTTATTATTATTTTTATTATTATTATTTTATTATTATTTATTATTATTATTATTATTATTTTTATTATTATTATTTTTATTATTATTCATTATTATTATTATTATTTTGATTTTAATTTTTAATTTTTAGTATTATTATT
The DNA here is from genome assembly GCA_015478945.1 of Trachelipus rathkii. NCBI lineage: Eukaryota > Metazoa > Arthropoda > Malacostraca > Isopoda > Trachelipodidae > Trachelipus > Trachelipus rathkii. The sequence goes on from JABUQX010014504.1 coordinate 20,287, forward strand.
ATATTATTATATTTTTATTATTTTTTATAATTAATATTATTATTATATATTATTATTATTAATTATTATTATCATTATCTTAATACCCATTATTATTATTATAATAATGTTACAATATATAGAAAAAATGGAAAATTCATTATTTTATATTATTATTATTATCATTATCACTTATTATTATTATCATTTATCATTTATCATTATCATTATTTTATTATTTTATATTATTTTATTATAATATTCTTGGCCATTATTATTCATTGTATACCATGATGTATGTAATTCACACGACTTTATGGTTTTCATTTGGCTGATGATATTTCAATTTAATAAGGATAATCTGGTACATATCCTAAGCGCAGACGTTTAATAAGATCACACATGGATAGATTCTAAATAAACTTTTCACTATGCTTGCAAAAACGTCATACACTCATATATAAAGCAACAAAACTATAGGCTGAATTTAACAATAAAAATTAAAGGGTGCCTTGATTAAGCGAGTCACATATGCTAAATTTGGGGTCACGTTAGACATGAAAAAATGAATTCAAAGACATAGTCAAACCGCATGAGTAACACTGCGAAATATTGGTATAATACTGTTCAAATTGGAAAAAATTATCGTGTCTATATAAGTATATTGAAGAAGATATACCATGCCATATACACGACATTTTAATATTGTCTTCCCAGTCTATGGCATAGCTAGCAAATCAGCTTTTAATTCGGTTATTTTGATGCTAAAACGCTTCATCCGACTGTTAAGCCCAACTTAAGAACTTCTATGAGCATTACAGCACTTTATTATAAAATTAAAATGTTACATTTGAAGACCTATTGAAGTTTATCTCTATTAAGGAACAGCACAAGATACTACAAAATATGGCATGTAACTTCCAAAGGCCGTTGCCTCTCATAAAAAAAAATTACAAGAGTTTCAATGTTAATGATATATTCACGATAATCTCCTTTTCTATTTAGGTTAGAAAGCTAGACAAGCAGTTAGTATAAATGTGCTAAAGTCTATAAAGATTTACCTCAAGAATTAAAAAATGAAAATTCTCTTATATCATTTACAAGTAAACTCAAAAAAACTATAATAAAATAATTATATACTATTATAATATTAATTTTACAAGTAACTCAAAACAGATGCATAAATAAGTACTAATATTATTACTATCTTAATTTTATTTTATTATTATTAATTATTTTTTATTATATATTATTATTATTAACTATTACTTAATTATTATTATTATTATTTATTATTATTATTTTTATTATTATTATATTATTAATTATTATATTATTATTTTTATTATTAATTATTCATTATTTTATTATTATTATTATTATTATTATTGTTATTACATTAGAACATTATTATTATTATTATTATTATATTATTATTATGGTATTATTATTATTTATATATTATTTATATTATTATTATTATTATTATTATTATTATTTATTATATTATTATTATAATCGTTAATACGCTATTATTTTTTCCTGTTTTGATGCCTATATTTAATTTGTTTTTCTTTTTTTTTTCAATTATAATTTATTTTTGATTATTTTATTGATATTCTTTTTGTTCTTTTTTTTTGGATGACTCATAAAAGATATGTTCGCTTCTGCAAATTACTTGTTCATGTTAATTATTCCATTTGGATTATTTTATCTATTATTATTATTATTATTATATATATTATTATTATTTGATTATTATTATTTTATTATTATGTATACTCTATTATTATTATTATTATTATTATTTTATTATATGAATATATTATTATTATTGTCTGTTATTACTATTAATAATTATAATTAATTAATTATTATAATTTTTTTATTATTATTATTATTATATATTATTTTTATTATTATTATATTATTATATTATTATTCTTAAGACTAATATTATATAATAAATTTAATTCATTATTATTATATATTTTTATTATTTATTATTATTATTATAAGTTTATGATAATATTTCTTATTATAATTTGCTATTATAAATTTTTGCTTATTATTATTAATTATTATTATTATTATTATTATCACTATCAATCTTATAATACCTTTATTATAAAGTTTTAATTTTTGTCTTTTACCAGATTTGTTTTTTCTGTTGTTGTTGTTGTTAATATTGTGAAATATTACTATTTTATCTGTTTTTATTATAATCTATTACTG
>JABUQX010014504.1:25000-27500 GCA_015478945.1 Trachelipus rathkii
CCCCCACTCAAACTTGGTACCCTTATCACTGGTGGTGTCAACTCGTCGGAGCCGAGGTTTCATGCTCCTTAAGTCGGTTAAGGACAACGTTAAGGATGAAAATAAGTAAATAAATATAAGAATAGGGCATAGCCCATGTAAAGAATCCTTGTAAAGAAATAAGCATATAAAAAATGTTGGTATCATTTATATGTCTACGAACCCGTAGAACCCGATTTTAAGGGTTTCAGAACCATCCGTGGTGTCTGAGCACCCCCGGGAGTGGTCCCCCATAAAAAAAGAAGAAGAAAAAGGCGTATTGCACAGAGTGCTTAGCCGAGAAAGGAAGATGGAAGATTTCAGGAGGAATCAGAAGAAGTTGGAGACAGGATCGGCTCATGAGCCGGAGCCGGAGCTGAATAACAAGGTACAATTGTGTTTCTAGTGCTGCGAGTGTGGAATGCAAGTGGTCAAGTCCCTCGAACACCTGTCGTTGTATTACCTATTTAAAAGGAATATAGCGAAAACGCCACGTTGCAGAGGGGCAGTCAAGAGAGTTCGAAAGTGGAATACAGTTTGGCATTATCGACCTTAAACAAATTAATTATTGGCTCTAAACAAATACCAAACATTTTACTTCGATTTTATAAAATTTATATAGTGAATTTTGTATAAAAGCCAGAGCGAAAAACGTATTTGAGGCTAGAAATGGCTCGCCTCTCTAATCCTCGCTGCATGAGCATCATCGACGGTCGAAAAAATTTGATAAATGAGAGAGGCCTTAGTAGCATTGGACTAATTCCGAATTAGCTCTCTCTCTCTCTCTCTCTCTCTCTCTCTCTCTCTCTCTCTCTCTCTCTCTCTCTCTCTCTCTCTCTCTCTCTCTCTCTCTCTCTCTCTCTCTCTCTCTCTCTCTCTCTCTCTCCCTCCCAAATTGCATTTATCACAGATTAATTTAAAACGATGCACACACACCCACCCACCCACAACCCACACACCACACACACACACACACACACACACACACATATATATATATATATATATATATATATATATATATATATATATTATATATATATTAATATATATTATATATATATATATATATATGTGTGTGTGTGTGTGTTGTGGGTGTGGGTGTGGGTGTGTGGATGCAGCGTTTTAAAATAATCTAAGTAATAAATAAATACAATTTGAGAGACAGAGACAGACAGAGACAGATCAGTGTTAATTTCTTTTCACCCAAATTTCAATTTATCAAAAATTAAGTATTTAAACTTTACTCGGATATGAGATTTCAATGTAATGTGGAAATTGAATATTCCCATTGGACAAGTTAAGACATCATATTTTATATATGAAAATAATATATGAAAATAATAATGCGAGGAAATTATATCCGATTTAGACCTGATAAGCAGGAGGCTTATTTGAAATTTGTCCGATTCTAATATTTTTAATTTTATAATAACTAATCTTTTAAAACACTAATGGAACTATTTTTTAATGAATATATTTTATATTTTCCTTTCACACACAACAGTTTTACACTAAAATTTATCAAGTTGGTTACACTTGCATACATTAGTTAACAATTATAAATTTATACAAACGTTTGGGCTTTTCAATATTGTTAAATTTGTCTCTTTCATATGTCCCTACTACCTACACTGAATTAAATATAAAAAATTATATAATGTAAAGTAAATGAATTTTTTCTTTTTAAAATAGGTTAGGTTAGGTTAGGTTAAATATTTATTTTGTAACTATTGCAAATAAGAGATTTCATTAATTAGAGACCAAGAAAGTCCTCAAAATTTATATAGCATAGATAAAAAAAATTCGATGATACGATACTGAAGAAAATATCGATTTATCATTCATACTTTTTCCATAATATCTATCAAAGATATATTTATAAATATATATATATATATACTGATCATATTTTAATATATAACTTATACTCTCTATATATATAAATATTTATATATATATATATTATATATATATATATATATATTATATATATATACTATATATATATATATATATTATATATAATATATATATATATATATGATACTCTTCTCGGCATCCTAGTATGCATATTTTTATTTTAACACGATGCAACAACCACTACTCAAAGCAAGGCCCCATTGAAACACGTAAAATGAAGAGCTAAAATTTTACCGTGCCTACAGCTTCCATTCTATAATATTATATATTATATATTACACAACCCCAAACATTACCTGTAGGTATAAATACTAATAACTACTGTGGACCTCTCAGATGAATAAAGTGCCACAATTATTAAACAATCAATCAACAAAACTTACAGTTTACCATTGCAAGTTCCAAAATACTATGTATGTTCCACAGCTTTATATTTACTTTATTTGTTAATAAATGAGGTTATTGTATTTATATATATATATATTTATATATATATTATATATTATCTGAAATCTATTATATATGCCTACGAATTCTATTTTTAAAAGTTGCAAGTAAA
>JABUQX010014504.1:30000-32445 GCA_015478945.1 Trachelipus rathkii
TGCCGTAATGGTGGCCGGGAGCATTTATTTTATTTATTTCCTCATAGAACAATGTCCGTGTGAATTGTACAAATTTTTTGACTGGATTTCTTACAAAAACACTTTTAAAAATTGATCTATTATTATATATATATATGTATATTAGTATATATCTATATATATATATTATATATTATAGTTTATATATATATATAAATATAATATTATATATATAATATATATATCATTATATTATATATTATATAGGTTTATATATTACTATTATATTTTATGGATATTTACAAGCTATTGTATGATCAAGATTGCCACCAAAATACATAAACTACATCAGTAAGTGAAGATTGTATAAATTTCTTCCGTATACAGAATTCAAAGTGGAATATTTAATTAACTGTTACATCTCACAATGTGGGTTTCTAATAACATTTCTTTTTAGGAATTTAAAATTTAAAAAAGTTAATCAGGGCTAATTAAAAAGTTTTGTCCACTTACAAGCAAAAGTCAAACTGATGGAAAAGATAAGAGATAACTCCCTCCGCTGATGTTACTCATAATTCTTATGCCAACTGGAGCGTAAAATAAATTTATGCATGGAGTATCTCAACGATTCTCCCTTTCAAAACATATTTAAAACGTTTTTTTGTTTTCAAATTAATTTTTACATGTACGTATTTAGCTATAAAAAAAAACGAGGTCTAACTCTTTTTAGCGATATGTCCAAATAAATTTTTGTTCTTTTATTTTACGAATATAATAAGGAGAGAATTAACGAATTTTCTGTCCTTTCATTTTTTTTTCTTTATTTTTTTTTTCTTGCTCAGATGCGACTGAAGACCAGATAGGTTTAATCTCTTTCCGATAGCTCATATTGTGTAATAGTGAATGATATTTATCACATTTAACATTATTAGGGTGCTATTAAATGGTAGCTTTGCTTGTGTGTTCATATTTAGATGGGGAAAAACTAGGAACAAACTGTTCCTTAAATTTTAATTATAATAAGAACAATTTATTGATGATCGATCTATTGAAATTCATAAATCAGTATAGTCCTGGTTATTATTATTATTATTATTATTATTATTATTATTATTATTATTATTATTATTATTATTATTATTATTATTATTATTATTATTATTATTATTATTATTATTATTATTATTATTGGTAGTAGTCAAACTATTAGATTTCATAGAATTTGCTTTTTTTTAAAGTTCTGACTGGTTCTATTAAAATTAGAAGCTTGGGAACACATTATTAAACACATGAAGATTCAATTTCCCCTCTATTCAAGTTTGAGTTTCCACTTTTCATTTTCCCCCCGAAATAAAATTACTCGAAAAAATATAATTTTTAAATTTGTTCCTAAGCATTTTTTTTTCGGCATAAAATATTCTTTTTTTCCCCCCCCGAGATAATTTTCTTCAATTGGACTCTTAACTTTTTTGATTATTCGCTAATGCGAGAGTCAAAAGTGAGGAGGAACACTCCTGCAGGAATGAAGGAAGAAAAAGGCAAAACTCGAAAGGGCCTTCCGAGGATTTATCTCCGCCGAGAAACACCTTTTCGAGTTTTCATCAACAAGAAGTTCTTTTGGAAAAGAAAACTTTTAATTGGATTTCGATCCTTAATAAGGCCTTCTTGAATAATTTTCTCTAATTGAGAACCTACCCTTGCTCCTTCTCACTCTAATAATAATAATAATTAATAATAATAATAATAATAATAATAATAATAATAATAATAATAATAATAATAATAATAAATTATATTATATATAATAAATATTATTATTATTATTATTATTATATTATTATTTAATTATTATTATTATTATTATTATTATTATTATTATTATTATTATTATTATTATTATTATTATTATTATTATTATTATTATTATTTTTATTATTTTTATTTTTATTTTAAATTTTTAATTTTTAATTTTTAATTTTTAATTTTTAATTATTATTATTATTATTATTATTATTTTATTATTATTTTATTATTATTATTATTATTATTATTTATTATTATTATTATTATTATTATTATTTAGATATGAAACTAAATATAAACAACGTTAGTTGGAGGGCGATGTTGAACGTGTTAATTCAGTAGTCACTAATTATAATAAAATTGCGTGTCTCATATTTTTATTAAACTTTTTGTGAAGTTTTTTATTATTAATTGCTGCATATGACCTGCAGCAATTATAGCCACGTTTGTAATTTGAAAATTAATTGCACAATATATATATATATATATATATATATATATATATAATATATATATATATATATTGATATATACTGTATATCATTTATATGTATTTTAGTAATATATATAAATTAAATAAATATTTTATATATTCTACATATTATTTATGGATATATATATAGTTTATATATGTAGCACATTTATATGTATATATAATCATCT
>JABUQX010014505.1:0-17500 GCA_015478945.1 Trachelipus rathkii
GCACATATATCTAATTAGAGTTCTCTTATACACCAATTACAACGAACTCTACTCATTGACTATACACTATAAAAACTAAATCACAGCCATCCCACCACAATCCACTCACATAATCATATCCATCAAACCCTCTCACACCCAAAAATTACAACTAATATAAAGGCATTCATGTTATTCACACATTCAGACACTCTCGAGTGCCCCGTACAACCGCCATTAGTGTTCTAACAATAGAAAACAAAATCTATATACTGTAGACCAAATATCACATCTATCTCATATCAAACAGTAGTGACTAAGTCTCTATAAAGATCCGATTCAATCATCAACATTCTCCTGCAACATTGATAACTACTATCGATGCGAAAAACACACAGTAACGATCTAGACTATTGCTCCGGACAAATAAAAGAAGCTTATACACACACTACCATCCCGCACAAAAATCAATTGACATAAAGCAGTCCTGCAAAGATATAAACAGTCACAACACAATACTGACTGACACCATAACTCTTACTGCTTTCGTAAAATACAACACCTAAAACTTTGACGCAGACAATAAGAAACAAAATAAATAATCACTCGCCCTCCCATACTGACACGAGATAAATGCATCAGAGAGATTACAGTAGAAACCGAGCTACCAACAAAACCGAAGAAGACTCAAAATTATATAATAGTAAAAATAATACATATTAATAAATATATATCATAATTAGATATAACCAAACAAATGACGGATAACCAACTCATCAGGATAAGCATATACCACCATAACAAAAAAAAATAATATATAAGTTAATATAATAAATAAAACATAAAATATATAAATAATATATAATATAAAATAAATATATATAATAATAAAATATTAATAAAATAATATATAAATATAATAATATTATATAAATAAATAATATATATACTATAACATATATATATAATAATATATTAATTTTATAATAATAAATATATAAATATAATATATATATATATATATAAACATATTAATATAAAATATATAATATATATATATAAAATATAATATAATATAATAAATAATAAAATATTAAAATATATATATAATATTATCTATAACCCAATTATAACCCTAAAATCCTATTGCGCTACACGACAAAGTACAATAACGTACCCTTATTGTTTGAATCTAAGAAAAGAATAATATGTGACAAGATAACAAGGAAGTACAAAAACTTTACTGCGCATATGAAAACAACGCGAAAAACTAGACGTCCTAACAGAGAGTAAGTGGAGAGCCAAATATCATCATACTACAAACAATACACATCTCATACTCCCCACTAAAGGATGAATCTTTTCACTCTCATCATATTTTTGAGAAAGGAGAAGACTACACTATTGACTACCGCACCAAAGATCACAAAAACATATATCATTAACTCTACAGCAGAATCAAGCCAGACAAAGCGCACAGAACCGGAGCGAAATTAACACGCAGAAAGAGCGAAAAGACAAATAATAAAAAAAACCAGTCACATCACATCACACAGCCGAGAGAAGATCACCAATCTACAAACATTATTTGAATTGACAATGAGTACATCGTCTCGATGTATAGAGCGACTTGAGATAACCGCTTGTCTTACAAATATTGACACAGTATAATTGATGATAGGAAAAATAAAGACTATATAGAGAGATGATGATGCATTATATAGCAACACATTATATGCAAAATATACATGAGTAAATCTTCAATCAATTATTAATCCATACTTGCAATCAAACAACAATATCAATTATTATTGGACAAATATATGAGAGAGAGACTAACTATAGCCAGCGTACTTATAGGCTGAAGAGAGTATGAAGAAAGATCTGAGATAGTAGGATAGCGCAAGAAAACTTGGGTATCGAAAGACTTTTGGATCCGGAAGGTATATGAGAAATGAAAAAAAGAACCTCCAAGTCAATATATAAACAGAGTGAAAGACGAATGATGCTTTAAGTAACAAAGAAAAAATCTCAATGAGACATATGTCTAAGATCTCGCAAACACAATTCCAAAATTTGACACAAAGAGCTCTATAATTGGTAGAGAACGGTATACACATATATCTTTCAGATGAGCTTATAATCCATCACGACTGAGGAGCAAAAAAATAAACATAAAACTACCACAAACACATGGTCGAGTCCAGCATGGAGAGTTGACATTGTTCTCAAAAATTAACGAGTAAATAAAAAGAATACCGCAACCTTCCGCGCCCCCATCACAACGGAGGAATAGCTTATTGGCTGGAGATCGAATATCGAACACACAATTCGCACGCGCAAGGCGAAGAAAGCACTCTCTAGACATATCAAAGCTAATCCTGAGTCACAAGGAGACTACATATTGATACAATTATTACACCGTCAAAAAAGACGACAAAGAGATAAAAAAAAATTATAGACTTAAATAGACTTATTACTCGGAGAACCATAAGAGAAAAAATATAATTATAACCCGAAACAGTAAACAGAGTATGCACAAGATAGAATAAAAGAGAGAGGCTAAATCCTCAAACGGAACTCGCCTTTAGCGCATAACAGCGAGAGAGCGATGACCACATCAAGTTGGATGTCACAGAAAAGAGACACAGCACAACCTAAACAGACTAATAACACACAAGATAGACTGTAGAAAATTAACCCGAATCCACAACCCCCCCACAACAGAAAGCAGATAATAAAGAAGCACAAGGAATTATAGTAGGAAAGGGGATATGGATCAAAGTTTAGTGTATATATATATATACCCGATTTTTTACGTTACCTTTTTTGACCTTTTTTGAAGAATTAAATATTAATTTACTTGGCGGAGCTATGATTGCGATCCTTTAATTTATTACGCTTTAGTACTTAGCCATGGATTTTTTATAATGAGAGCCAAATATATTATAATTTTTACACTGAAAACCATTATGAGAAACCTTTGTAGGCTATTCATGTTGAAGAAACAAAGTACCTTTTCTTGCATAACGAAAATTTATATAATTTCAAAAATAAAGAGATAAAGATTCACAAACACACCATTACCTGAATCTTATTACCTACATGGGAATAATACAAATAATTATAATAAAAATATATATAAAAAAAATAACATAATTATACGACTAATAATCACAAGCAAAATACGCCTAACCCCACCCCCAAAAAGCCCCACGGGACACCAAACAAATTAAAAACAACACAATAAAAATAAATTAAAAGAAATATGATATAAAAATATAATAAAAAAATATTAAAAAAATCAAGCACACCAGAACGCCAACTCCCAGAACCAGAACCTCACTCAGCATTCATCACTTCTCAGAGACCCCTCGCCACTCCTCAAGAATCTAAAAAAAATTGAACCACATCCTAAAAAATCAAAAATTCACAAAACCTGATTTAAAAAAATTAAACACCTCCGAAATCATATATAAACAATAAATAAATGAAAAAGCAAGAAACAAAATCATAAAATAAATGCTCACCAAAAAAAAAACGCAAAAAAACAAAAATACCGAAAAAAAAATAAATACAAAATATATACCAATATATAAAAAAATTAATATAATATTATAATCAATTATAATAATAAATATATAAATAATTTAATATATATAATAATAAATAAATTATTATTATAATATTATAGGATATATATTTATTAAATATATATAATATTATATATTAAATAATATTATATTATTATTCTTACCTATGAAATAAAACAAAAAATAATATATAATCTAATATAATATAATATAAAAAATATAACCTAACAAAAATATATATATAAAGATATAATAATTAAATATATATATAATATAAAAAACAGTTAAGCTGACATAAAAATATAAAATTATATATAACAGAATTTGTAAACGATTAATATAAATAATAATATAATATCATATAAATAATAATAAATATATATAATAATATATATACATATAATAAATATATAAATATAATATAAATTCTAAAAATCTAACAAAATAAAAAAATAATCTTAAATATTCAAATAATTCCCATTACTAAAGCTACACTTAAGTACATCGTTATAATACAACAAATATTCTATTTTAAGCCATAAACACATCAACATAAATATAAAAATTAAATATATAATAGTAAAATATTATATATTAAAATATATAAAATATAATAATAAAATAAATAAATAAATAGAACCACATATATAATAATAATATATAATATAATAATACAATAATAGTATATATAATAATAATAATATAATATAATAATATATAATATAAATAAAAATAATAAAATATAAAAATATATAATTAAAATAATATATAGAGACAAATAACAAAATATACAAACAGTTAATATTGTTATAAAAGTACATATATGAATAGAATTTCAAATCCATTTTAGTATAAATAATAATAATAAAATCAATGTAATATATATATATATATAATATAAATAATATAGAAAAATTTATAATCGTTATAATAAATAAAATAAATTAAATATATATAATTAATATAGTAATAATATATATAAATAAAATTTATTTGCTATGACATGATTAGACTATGATACTATATATATAAGTCTACTCTTTATAATAAATATATACATTTGAGACCTGTATGCTTATAAAATTTGACCTACTTAGCAAGCTTTATAGCTTTATCTCTTACTTATCCAAATACTTATCTTCCCCATGCAGCTATATATAACAAAAAATCTAATCTCAACCTATACTCCAAAAAATTACCAAACTTAATATAATATATAAAATAATATATACTATAATAAAAATATCATAATATAGATATATAGAAAAACAAATACAGAGAAATAAAAATATAACATAAAATAGATAAAAATATAAATATAAAATAATAAATATATAAAGAATACTGATAAAGATGCAATTTCCCTCCTACATTAAAATTGTACATTATGTAAAAAATAATAAAATTCAGATAGAATTTAAATCGTTAAAAGAAGAAGACAATAAATGTTTCCAAGATATGGGAACTGCTTATAAGGCATTTTAGTTAACCAATATCACAAATTTGTCCCCCCAAAATTCATACAAACGCCAAAAAATTATGAACATACAATAAGGAAATGCAATGAGTAGACAATATACAACCGATAAATAGTATATATAAGAGGGTAATAGGAAGATAACAAACATACTAAATATATATATGATTTATATATGACATCACTAATTATAAAATATTGATAACTATTGTACTAATAGACAATGCTTTATCATAATCTCAAAACTTCAAGTTCAAATAAAAAATAAAATTAACATTTATTACACAAATTGTTCCTCGAGCATTGTTAATCTACATAAGTAAAAATACAGAACATAAATACTATTAATAAAAACACAATAAAATGTAGAGAGCACACAAAACCGTAAGAAAAACAGGAAAAGATACACAAACACCAAAATAAAATACAATAAAAAAAGCATATATAGATATGAAATAAAACAAAAGCAACAAGCCCGTGTATTATTGATGTAAGGAAGACAGAACAAGAAAAATACTAACTAATTTTGGCAACAAAAACCTCACAGAAAAGAAGAATGAAAAGAGCGTAAAATATCAAAAAAGAAGATATAACCAAAAACGTAAATACGAGAGAACAGACAAATTCAATACATTAAAGCAAAATAAAACGCTGTTAATCGAACAAGCAAACAGGTATGTACAACTGAATTACTCCAAAAACTAATTAAAACACTCACAGACAGTTGAAATAAATAAATGAAAGTACATTGCCAAAGAGCAAATAAAAAAACACTATTTGGAGGAATGTGTGACTCTCAGAACAATGAAGATTCGGAAGCTCGTAACCCACCCAAAAATAAACAAAAAAAAAAATGAACACAAATTCATAATTCGGGTTCTTCAATTATTAACAAAGCGAAGAACCAGAGAAAACAATCGAATCTCCCAATAGATATAACAAAAAAAATGGATACATGTAGTTTACAACTACAGTAACACTGGGTACCACACTTACATAAAGGAATAGACTAATAAAACACTGAAATAAGACCCACCTAAGAAACAGACGGACTTACCAGAGCAAAGCCAACTAAAGCACGAATATCCTATCCCTTAAAAACGTAATGTAGGATAAGAGGTACAGAAAAATAAAAACGGAAGCGATACTGTACTCTTCTAATATTCTCAGAGAAATATGAAAGGCTATAAAAATAAATACAGAGGGGACATCCAATGAGAATTGTCGATACACCTGCCAAAAGAGTTCAGGAGAGATATGGCGGCGCATGAGTGAGATCAAGGAGGGCGAGACAGTAGGTGGAGGCACTCATATGAGAGCAAGACATGGATATGTCTATCAGCTGGGATAAAAGAGGAAGAGATGTCCTGGAGGATAGGAGAAGAATGAAATGCCCACTCTGCCCCCTTGACAGGTCTGACTTCTCCGGGAGCTCCTGCTAGTTAAATTATAAACATAATATCAGTCTAAGTATCACGATATCAAACCTGAGATGCCTATTAAGAATATAACATTAAATATATACCCCAACACACACCGTCGGCCCCCGGACGCAAACCATAAACGACTTCTTCAAGCGAGACCACACACCAGTCAGCGGGGCAGAGGTACCCTAAACCTAAAAAGTAGATTGGCGCCAAGAAATATTAGAGTTATGTGCCCTCACTGAACGAAGCTCTAAGAATTAAATTGGGAGGAATAAAATTTGCTCGGAGGACGTGAACATCCGTCACAGCACCTATCTTGCTAAAGAGACCCTTGTATTGAATCCGTAGAGATTAACTAGAAGGAGTAAAGCCACCAGAATTGTAGCGAGAGCAATAAGTACTAAAATCGTATTTGACCGATGATAATATATTTCACGAAAAGCAATAAGCTTGAATGAATCTTGTTTTATAAGGATTTAAGCCTTAACGATCAGTTTCCATTAAAATTAGGCACTAATTAAGCATTAGGAGGTCTTACCCAATAGGAGGTCAATATTTTAGGCCACCAACGGTAATTTTATGGACCTACCCCTTAGCTTCACATCGGGATCTAGTATATATTGCCCACAGTAAATATTTTCAACAACACTATGGATATTCCAGTGAGGAGAGGTTACTTAATTTTATTGCCACAACGGTAATACATATCAACACAACTACCTTATTATTTATTGATCTTTACACCAAATAGGACAATAAAATTTTATGCCTAACCACGCTAATATTTTTTACAACAACATTGTGGCCCACCCAGTCAAAATTTCGTTCACTAAACACTATGTAACGCGAGTTAATAGGCCACTACCAGCACTAAACTTGAAACACAAAAAAACCGAATAAGCCCCAACCAAACCCTACAACAAACAACAGCAACAACAACAATTCACCGCACCAACAACAATCACCACACACCCCACACACCGACTACACCACAGCACCCCCAAATCTAGCACAAAAAATACAATCCGAATAAAAAAGACATAAACAACATTAAATGACACACAATCACTCCAACTAACAACCAACTTCACAACTACAAACAACCTCTAAGACAAAACCACTAAATAAACACAATTGCCAACGACTTATAAGACATTCACGTCAAAATACACACTGAGAGCAAGCCAATTCTGGAGTCATGTACCTTTTAATTGGTGATCCAATTTCCATTTCCCTTCACCACAAGGAAAATAGATCTGGTTATCGATTTGGATGGCGAACCTTCCGGATGAAGAACTTCCCACTTTTGAATGTACATTACATATCCTATCGTTCTTGACCACCAATCCCAATATTTATTATCGCCATCCTTTGAAACGATTTAAATACCAGCATAAAATATATACCAAAGTGTCTAATTTCTTGACATCACGCTTAAACATGACTGGCTAATTGATGGATATCGACAAACCAAAAAAGAGATAAAGAATAGAATACATAAGATGAATCTGTAACCCTAATATTAGTGTTCTTAAAGATGATTACGAATAAATCTTGAAGTGTACAAGTAGAGGAACAGAGATGTCAAGGTGAGTAGCCACACGAAGTCGCCCAAGAGTATAGCACCATCAATAAGTGCAAAGATGATTGAGGTACCCATGAGTCGCACAGCTGAAGAGCCCACATAATAAGTGGCACATCAAGCTGGAGAAGACTGCAACCATCAACTACGTGCAACAATTGAAGAAAATAGACCATTCAACTCTCATTAACAAGAGCCTTGAATCTCATCCTAATACGCCATCTCCTGAAACACATTTAGAAGATCAGCCAATCATGGGTGGGTCCTCACACCTATGGTATCAAATTAAACAGCGTAATATAAGTAGAAATAGAATAACGAAATGAATTGAGATGCATACAATTCAGCACACTCTCTCCTATTAGAACAACTAAATACATCAAATAAATGAGTATAGAATATGTATTTACTAAAAACACTATATATAATATAAAAACTATATAACCAATTATATATCCTAAAAGATGAAGTATAACGATTCCTTTGGCACCCGACAAGATTAGAGATCGACAAACGTTTACAGAGTCCCAGTAAGTCCGAAATCCACACAGTAGTCAGCCCATAACCGCGAAACAACGCATGAGAGAGCAAAAGAGACTACGCGACCGTAAGAGCGCATATCCATAAAACGCCCGAACAACCAGACGTATGCACGCTAATACCGCTAAAGGATCACGCACAAAATAAATTTCCGAGGCGTAAGATCGTCGCAATAACACGAGACGAATGCACGTCACTGACAAGAACAGCATAAAATTCAACCAACGCGTGGAATCTGAACACACACTCCCATAGAATATACACTGTAAATAAAGCTCAACTTTCCTCCAGAATACAGACATGTCTAACCAGCAAACAAATTGAGTATGTAACCAACGGATAAAAATCCATTAAATAACTAACTACAATATTTACCCAAATTCAAATAAAAAACTCAACATTTGAAGAAACTACCAAACTATTAAAACTACTCCAAAATTAAAACACCAAAAACTAATCTCAATAAATACCCCCACAAAAAAACCCAATATGACATACGAATCATCCGAAAACCGAGACAAAAAAAAAAAAACTGCATAATAATCACTACAACAATAATATAATCCAACAAAACCGAAAAAACCACGAATCCTACAGATTCCAACACAAACCAAAATGAACACACCCACTAACCCACATCACAACATTAAAAGACCTCAATAACATCCCAAAAGATCAGACTCAATAAAACTACATAAAACAAAAGAAACAAAGTATATATATCAGTCCACATCAATACCATCAATCTACAATAAACTAAATAAAAATAATATAAATAAAAAAAGAAAAATAAAAAAATACAAAATAAATAAAAAAAAAAGAGAAAAAATAAAAAATAAATAATAACACCATAATAAACAAAAATAAAAAATAACCCCAACAACAACAACCAAAAAAAAAAATAAAAACATAACTCAAATATTCAATCGCATATAAATAACATATACCCACTATTCAAGGAAACGCTATAATACCAGTAAAAAAACAAATAGAGTAGATTAATTTAACCTAACCACCTAAGGGGAGATTATTATAGCACCTATTGTTTTACAATATTAGCCAAAATTATAAATAAACTGCTTTAAATAAACCATAATTTATCAATTAGAGAGAGAGCTCAATTATTAAAACTAGCCCTACTAAAAAAAAACAAAAACAACACATCACCAAATGATTCTTAATCTGCTTTTAACAAACCTTTTCTGAACTTTACACAACACAGAGCTCAAATATCCTTTCTGCTTACTTCTAAGCTTATTACAACTTATTACTGCGCTCCCTTATGAGCAAAACTATTTAAAAACCTACCCAAGAATCACCCAATCAGACTAAAAACTCAGATACTCAAAAAAGAAAAATCTAACACAGACACAGCCTCAAAAGCACAAGAGAATAAAGAACAAACTCAGGAAGGATGTAACCACTAACACCACTAACGGGGATTACGTACGGCTTTCTGTTTTCTGCCTTTACTGCTTTAACTTTCCTGTTTACAGAGAGACATTTAAACTAATCTCGAGAGCGCACATTTACAACCGGCCTTATACTTTCTGCCTTAAAATTTACCCTGACTTTTATAACTACATGATACTTTAATTTATATCATCAATATGACAATTTTTCATTCTCATTATAACCAAAACCATACATCTATTTCTATATTCTTATGCTTTAATTTAACCTTTAATAATATTTCACTTATTATTTCTATTATTCATTTTGTTTTGATTTCTTTTGTAACTTTAAACTATTTATAATTGTAAGAACTACTAAAAAGCACTACCACACAGAGTTTCCCTAGTTATCAAAGACTATAAAATAATAGAAAAACACAAATTTTATTTTACATATGCAATGAAACGGATATTTTATACCTATGCAAACTTATTCCATCAATATAGTACGAAGTTTCTTAAGGGATAGAATGAAACCGTTATTTCAATATTCAAAGCCATTATAATTACATACAATAGAAACTATAAAAATCACTAGAGAGACCATACAAATTTTATGCAATCAACATAATATTTATAACTGACACATTTAATAAACTTATTCATTAATAAGACGTACAATAAATAAAAATCGAATATAATACCAATATATGAATAACCGTCCACATAAAATTAGGAATATAAGGGTTGAACAGGGTAAGACATAGTTTATACACAGCTTACATTATTATTAAATATTAAAATAAGGTATATAATGATTATTCAATATAAATTTTAAGTTCAAGAATCAATTATGTGTGGAGAAATTGCGTTTTTGAGGCTACTAAATAAACGAGAATCAAATTAGTCCTTATGATTGAGAGTGATAGTGACGAGGCAAATGTATTGAATAATGAGGACAGGTATACTCATTACTCGCAACTTACAAGAGTTATTAAAATTATCGTATTAATAAGCATAACACGCCTAAAAAGCGAGAGGTTATCATTTTATTAAAACACACGATTTATATATTATTTCCGCTTCATTATCTTCTAATAATTCAAAAGTACGTAAAAAATTGCGTATACTACTGTAATTTTAAATCTACATTTGAAAAAGATAAGATCACTAAGATAATGGGTGAATATGGAGAATCGAGATCACCACAAAAGAGATTTAGTCTAGGGTGCCCTTTCTACAAAACCTATATAGAATTTAAAAAGTATAGAATAGGACGATTACAATACTAGAGAAAACAGGTATCCTGCAATCAACGATCATAGAAGTATAAATATATACATAATAAATGACACATATTTCAAGATTTAACGAACCTACGCATAATAACATTACATGAATAACTATCGTTTACAAACTTATGAGGCTATTATCGTAAAAAAGTATCAAGGATACAGAAGGCAATAAGCCAAAACCATCCCAGAGGTAATTCACGTTCGTCAAAATCTTCACCAAAACGTCGCTGAGGTACAAGTCCATAATCACAATGATAATACCTGATCACCCAAAGTCGAGAGCAAAATTGAGAGATGCTCTCAATTTAATAAGGCCATTTATATACAATTAGAGAGATAAGAACTAACATGATTCAAACAAATCCTATAATCTACTTATATCTGGAGAGTACAACATCTTACCGTCTCACAATGTTAGGCGAGATATTATGAATAGAACTCACGATTTAAACCTGCAAGTGAAAAATTAAACCTATGATATGGTTTCAACTCTTTCTTATAGGGCTACTAACTAAACTTGCATGTAGGTCATTCCCAAAAAGCGAATATATTCTCCTGAAATTATCACACAAAATGAGCTCTCGTGGTGAATAATCTTCCACTTATTCTCAACGCGAGATACCTACAACATGTAATGAGAAAAAGAGATTACCGGACATCCACCAAGACCAGTAGAGATAAACTACTTCTAATTATTTATAAGAGCAAATATAAAGTAAATATTTTAAGGTGACCGTGATTAAATGATTCTAGTATCTCACAATGGATAAAGATGGAGTCTTTCCTTATATGAAAAGACGAATATCGCATATTGAATAATCGAGAGACCGTACAAATCTACATATCAAACAAACAGATATAATAATTCCTACTACTCATCCCGACCAAGACATAGCACTGAGCCTCTTATTCGCCATAATCACTCGTGCAAGCTTCCACTAATTTGAAAGCTAAAATCACTAAATAAAACAATGAATTTGAGATTGAGATTGTTTAGCCATCGAGCTATATGAATAATAACTAACCATGTTCTGATACATACGCATTCTATAAGAGTATAATTAAGCAGCTGAAATGCAAACCTAGTGAAACACCGTCTACCTATAAATATGAATAGACTTAACAACTAGGAGTGAAACATAGCTATACAGAAAATTTTGAATTCAGAGATATAATTACTACATGGTCATCAGCCGAGTAGGAACGACTCGTCACCATCAGGCTTCTCCGCTCAATAATATCGGTTTTTAATATAAAAACATTTAGACCGAGGTATGTGAACACAATCAAACGTCGACTGGATATTAATCTAGAGGAACAGACTATCTGAGTATTGGTAATTATTAGAGAATACCTAAGGATCTAATATAAGCACTTGATAAAATGGTCAGCACACACGCGTAAACAAGACATAATCATGAGTGTCACGAGAGACTATCTAATATTGAGAAGAGAAATACACGATTTATCAGCTACTTAACGCAATCAGGACTAGAAGGAGATGAAAGGATTAATGACATCTTTAGCATGTAGCGAGTATGGCCGTATATGATAACATTATTCCAATGAAAAACCTAACTTATTACACACAGCCTCGTAATAACAAATCACTATCAGTTAGTTTGTTAAATACAATAACATATCATACATTATTTTCATTAGAGAGTTTTATCACGCTTAGATCTTTTTATCTATTTACTGACAACAATCTTCTATGTATCCCTCAGACCTTGTACGTATAAGAATATTATATTATACGTATCTTATTTTACGCTTAACATCATACCACAACATACTCATACTGTAAACAAATCGGCATAATACGATCTTATTTTATGACTAGATACGAAGAGATATTTAAGTAGCAGCAATATATATTGAAATAGATAATGCATAAAACCTATTCTTAAATAGCTTTTTTATCTATACTATTTACCCACACGCACATTTCCTGAGTAAAGGGACCTTAGACACTTCATCCATAGACTTAGGCAAAAAAAATCCACCAAAAGATTACCATACCCATCATGCAATATATATATGTTACACTACTGAAATTATACCTTTACTTCGTACATATATTACAACAGGAGTAATTAATTCTTATATATACTATCTATTTCAGACTGAGTGAGAAGTATGTATTAAGAAATGAAAAAATTATAATTCTGACTACACCTCTATAATATATTCATTATGCTGTTATTAGCTGCAATACTGTATCTTATCTAAATTCATAGGATACTATTGCCATAACAATGCAACGATATTGTATAAACGAAATAATAGTTTCTTCTACATCTTATTTTAAAAATCAACGCTATACAGATATCCAAAATTTGATCTATTCAGAGTTAGATAAGGAACATTAGGGAATGTTATAAAATAACTTTACTACTATTATTGGAGAAAAATATATCTACTACTTAATAAAAGGAGCGTTAGATATATTACTCATAATATGTGTTATTCAAATACATATAATATTTAGCTACTACATAAAACAACACACTCACCCATGAGAAATGACTATGAGAACCCTCGCATGGTCAGAGAACGATGCCTAAGTACTTACCCACCCTCAACACTGCCCACGATACTAGCATCTGCCTCACAACTCTATTAATGTGTATCATCCATGCTGCACACAATCCGCGCTCATTCCATCCCTAACACGATCTCACACTACTATACCACCCAGCCACTCACCTCCCTCCCCTACTCTCAACCATATGAACGCGCCAGCACTATCCAAATCGAAGCGTATACTACAAATCATAGGCAACTCACGTCTAACAGAGCACCTGTCTACTACGTTGATAAAGTAGAGAGTGACACACGATTCCGCAGAAAAAATCACATGCCCTCCAGACGCCGTCTCCTAGATCAGGTTAAACCACTTCTACATATTTAAGAAACATTAACAGACGTCTTTTACATCTTATATTCACCTCTCTATCCTCTGCTCCACATTCAGGTAGCATAATCTCTACACGTTTGTATACCCACACTGCCTCTACACTCATACTCATATCTAACATGTAGAATCCGTTTAAATGCTCAAAAACACAGGCAACACGATTCTAAACAAAATACAGACACCCGTCGCGACAAATCTCAATGAAGTATTCTTCTGTAGCAAATTGTGTGAGCAAGTATCTCATCCTCTTTTGGCAATATTGCCTTTGTTTCCTCTCTCGAAATACGCTAAGTACACACTTCCAGATGTAATAGTAAGTTTCACACACCTACCCCTCTACTCACTCTTGTACACCGTCTCCAGAATAGATTGTGAGGCAAATTTTCTATGTCCGTATTTAATTATCATTTCACATAATCCTATCTCTTGTCGCTAATACATCTCTTTACAAGTTTGATATAGATATATCATTAGCCAGACAGAGTCTGCATTAAAATCCCCGAAGTTTCACTTATCAGGACCTCGCTAAATCCAAGGAGGCTGGAAATAGAGGCGAGTTATCATAAAGTGATCTCACATCGCCATGATTAAAACTCATTATGAAATCTCGATTAAACGATCACTCTCTTAAACTCTCAACATTGCTCTTTCTCATTATAAAGATCAATTGCCTCAAGGGCTAGCACCATACCCCATCCCATTTCACCAGTAACTGCTTACTCTCTATTTCCTTTACATCCTCAGTACGCCTACACCTATTTCTCAATTTCTCAACTACTTCATCAGATAACCAAGCATTCGAACACCATTACTGTTATATGATATTCGTCCTTGATCTCACTAAACTAATCGCTTTTTACTTTGTTTCAGCCATTTAAATCCTCTCACGCAATAAAAAACTTTATACACACTAATGCACTACGACACTTACGAATGAGTTAGGAGCTATTGTGACTGTCAAACACATCCCCTAGTCATTCACCTCGAATTACACATCCTTTTCTAAACTTCTTCTGTTCAAGGCATAACTACATAATACCCTAATTGTTCTCTCTTATCCTTCTCATTCTCCTGACAATTACATTATATATTTCCTCTCATTATTCCTTCTTCACCCCTCATGTGCCATATACCATCGGCTCTAGCTACTCCTGACATCTCTACATTAGGAGTTGACATTACTCTCCAATAAACGCGCTCTCTACTGGAATAAGTACCTGTATATACAAAAGCAGACACGCTCCAGCTCACTATATAATTCATTCTCAAACAAAAGTAATCTACATCTTTTAGTATAACCACATACATCCTTGCTCATGCGATTCTTTAATAGACGATCGGACTCTTTCCCTCTAACTACTTGCCGCTCGTCCTCATAACCGGAAAATGTATTGTAATAGCTTATACATACTCCCAGAGCCTCTCTGAAACCTCTCTGACCCTTCGAGAGATCCCTCCCTGAATCTCCCAACAATGATTTAGTGTTCTCTATGCTCCGTCTCTACTCATTTATCCAACTAAGCATCTCGCCACACTGCTAGCCTAGATATTGTTATCTTTTTATTCGGAGTTTAACACTCACAGTTATTCTAATAGAGATAAATACGTCAACCTCTGTAATAAAGTATACTATTGCAAAGCACCATTCGATTCACTCACACGCAGTCTTTGTTATCTATCACTCTTACCCGATAACATCACTAACTTGCACTACTACCAACCCCACCCAACCCACCAATAAATCAACCGAAAAAAAATAATATCGAGAGCTGCGGAGAATATAGTGTATTTCCACACCGTGAGTATGAGAAAATTTTATATTCTTATACAGGTTTATGATAGAGTAAAATACCTATCTTCACCCTCCAATTATATGCATTTTAACTCTTTTTCTTCACAATATATTAGGAGAATATACCTTAAAATAAGCAACCTAGTGAAACCCCAAACTATTTGGTTCTCTCACTATTATTAATACTATATCACTATCATTAGTATTATCCATGTTGTCTACTGAAACACGTGTAAGCGTTAATATATTATATGATACTACCCATAACACTATACACATATCTTAACTATACTATACCAACAACTATCAAATATTAAAGGTAATATAAAAACTGAACTAAAACTTATAGTATCATAACATACTAACATACCCTAATAATAAATAATAACCATATAATTAACTCACTTCCACACTTTCCAAAACTCAAGTAGAACTATCAGAATATAACTATCTACTCCAACAATTAACATTCCCCAACTACTCACACCCATCCCCACACCCTCTTACCCACTCACTCACCCAGAAACATATAAAATAATAATAAAACTATATTAATTAATAATATATATATATATATATATATATATAATATATATTAGTCACAAAAAAGTGATATTTACGTCACAAGGAGAAAAAGAACGAAGAAAAAGATTTAAAATAGCATAACGATTAATAACAACAATGACATTGAATAATACTAAAAAAATATATTATATGAATAATACAATAATCTTACGATTTAATCCCAACTAAGACCATAATTATAATTAAGGTAGTTTTATTTATCTATTAGATACGTGCTACTGGTAACAGCGTTTAAATTTATGACTGAATAGCGATAAATAGAGAAGTGCCTGATGGACTTATGATAATCAGGTCTAGGTGTCATGAGGATATTATCTAAGTCTGCTAAATAGGTACTTGTATTTAAAAGATTAAAGTTCTAGGGAAATTAAATATCAAGAAGATACACTTAACAGAATATTATATCTTCCTTTTTATAAATCCTTTCTCCCAGTTACGTGAGAGATCAGCTATCAAATCCAACAATATTTGAATCCTGATAATATAACTATTTCGAAATCACATTCTATGATCTGTACCTGACCTTTATTCAATCACTTTAACTTGGATTACACATTTTAAAAAATCATAATAACAAGACTATTCCTGATTTAAATCGCACTACTAATTAGGTATAAGCTCATTCACTCTCGGATGATATCTCTAAATTCCTAATTTCTATCATCATTTAATCAGCTTTCGAACGATTTATACTTTCAAATAAGGCTACTCAATCTGCTAACATAATTCAGAGATCTTTGGTACCGAGGGATACACTAGGGTGGCGAATGTAGGTGAAATAGTATCTACTTTATTATAAGACACTATCACTTTTTCAGATATGGCATCCTGAGTATATAAAAATTATAATAGAATGCAGTTTCTCACAACATGGATGATTAATGATCTATGAAATTATTAATATCTATATATTATA
>JABUQX010014505.1:20000-26404 GCA_015478945.1 Trachelipus rathkii
ATTATATAGTTTATATATATATTATATATATATATATATATATATAT
Source organism: Trachelipus rathkii (assembly GCA_015478945.1). Classification (NCBI taxonomy): domain Eukaryota; kingdom Metazoa; phylum Arthropoda; class Malacostraca; order Isopoda; family Trachelipodidae; genus Trachelipus; species Trachelipus rathkii. Next base: position 20,048 of record JABUQX010014505.1, read on the forward strand.
AAATATATATATATATATATTCGATGGAATTCGATTTTTAGGCTCCGGCTCAGCCTCTGGTTCCGATATATATCTACCAGTGGTAGAGTTATCATCTTCGGTTAAACTTTGGGAGGGGGGTTAGATGGTGACGTAACTTCGTCGTAGACGAGATTCGTTCCCGTGGGCCCCCGAAGGCGGTCCCCACCCCCCTAAAAAATCGTACATGTTCGTAGAAAGGGCTGAAATTTGGTGAGAGGATATCAGATTGACTTTCTAGAAAAAGTTGGTAAGGAGATCTGAAGAGTGGCATCAGGCACCGGTGCTGGAGCCGATGCGGTGCCGAGTTAATAAACATTCGTATAACAACAATATTGGTGTCCTTATATATGTTATCGAACGCCGTAGAAATATGAGGATTATAAGTCCGTATAGGGTGTCTAGGCCCCTCATTAGGGGGGTCTGACTGAAAAAAATAAACAGAGTGCAAAACAGAGGTCGAAGGCGGAAAGGAAGAAGGATGACGGATGAATAGGAAGGAGAGTGGAGTTACCAGCTGCCAACCGCGCTGGATCCGATGCGGGCTTAGTTATTAAATATTTGTGTAATGATACAATATTGGTGTCTTTATATATGTTATTGAACCCATAGATCTCGAATATGATGGTTTCAATGTCGTAAAGGGTGTCTGGGAACCCCCAATGTGGGGTACCCCCTAGAAATTAACAGAATGCATAGAAGTGGGGAAAGGAGTCGGATTCGGAGGCTGAGAAAGAGAGTGAAGAAGGAGTCTGAGTAGAAGAGCCGGAGTTGACTTCTACCGGTGCTAGACCGGTGCAGTGCTGAATTAATAAATAGTCGTCTAGTCCCATATTAGTATCAAAATATATGTTTATAAGGATGTAGAGCTCGAATATGAGGGTTGTAAGTTCGTAAATAAATAAATAAATAAATTAAAAAAAAAATAAAATTTAAAAAAAATTTATAATTTTTTTTATTCTTTTAATGTTTATAACTTAAAAAAATTGAATTTTTACATACCCCAAAAGCAGTAAATCAGTAAATCAAGCCATCCCTCCCCTCCCCCTCCAAACCCTGATCTGTTTAGTTATTGGTCTATTGATCTATTGATCTATTTATTCAAGTCATATTTCGAGTGTCATTTTAGATAAACATAACATAAGAAATAAGTTCCTTTTTATACTGACCAACGAATATATACTAATGCGACAAAGTTTTCACATCAATAATGCTAACATATCATAATCTAAACTAAGATATAATGTACAACGACAAACCTAACACGCTTTAAGCACGAATAAACTGCTAACATTAACAAAGTTCCATACTTAACAACAGTAAAGTAACTAACCTACTCACACTTTTTCTAGCATATCATGGATATATTTACATTAACATAGTATATTAACAAAATTTATCATAATCTTGTCTAATTATTATACTGACAATGAATATAATGGCTAACGTAACAAAGTTTCCACATCAATAAGCAAACATCAGCAATCGACGAATTACTAAGAATATAATGTGCAACGAAAAACCTAACATACCTTATGCATGAATAAACTGTTAACTTAACAAAGTTTCACACATAACAACATTAAAGTAACTAACAGCATACAAAAACGTAACCTAAATTTCACCACTTTTCTCAAAATATCTCTAACATATCGTGTATTTTACATTAACTAGTAACATTTAACAAAGTTAATCAATACTAACCTAATTATCATATGACTAACCGAATATATCGCTAATGCGAACAAAGTTTTCACATCAAATAATGCTAACATGTCATAATCTGAAATAAGAAATATAATGTACAACGACAACCTAACCCGCTTTAAGCACGAATAAAACTGCTAATCATTAACAAGTTCCCCATACTTAACAAAGTAAAAGTAACTAACAAACATACAAAAACGTAATGACCTACTCACACTTTTTTTAACATATCATGGATATTTTTACATTAACATAGTAATATTTAACAAAAATTTATCATAGCCTAACCTAATTATCATACTGATCAACGTAACAAGGTTTTCACATCAATAAAGCTAACATATCATAACCTGAACTACGAATATAATGTACAATGACAGAAACCTAACATACCTAAGCTCGAAATAATTGCTAACATATTAACAAAGTTCCCATACTAACAACAGTAAAGTAACTAACAATGCATACAGAACGAACAGGTACGAAGCTGATGTGGTAAATATTCATTTTAACAAATCAGTATCGCGCTGTTTGTTTATTTATTTATTATATTTTATTTTTAATTTCATTTTAAAACTTTTTGTTTTAAAAAATCTTTTATTTATTTTTAATTTCATTTCTTTAAAACCTTTTTTTTAAACTTTTATTTATTTTTAATTTCATCTCTTTAAAACTTCTTGTTTTTAAAAAACTTATTTATTTTTAATTTTATTTCTTTAAAACTTTTTGTTTTTAAAAAAAAATTATTTATTTTTAATTTTATTTCTTTACAACTTTTTGTTTTTTACTAAAAAGTTTATTCTTTTTTATGTTTATAACGTAAAAAATTTACATTTTTTACATACACTAAATCAGTAAAACAGTAAATCAGCAATTCAAACCACCCACCCCACCATCCCCAACCCATCCATGATCTATAGATCTATTGATCTATTAGGATAACAGCTAGCATAACAAAGTTTTACCCCCGGTAAAGTTAAACTATGAACATAACATACTTAACACACAACAGCTGCACGAATAAACAGCCATCACTATCATCTTAACCAATAAAGTTCACATGGGGGTAAGTAAAAGAAGTTTTCATTTTTTATATACATATAATTTTCAATGAAAAGAGCATTATATAAGTACATAAAAACATACGCTTTATTTTAAACATATTAATTCATCTAATCATGGGACAGAGGATTTTGTATAAATTGAGCAAGTTCTTTATATCTCTCCAGAGATTCAACACCCTTTGAAAGGATGTAAATATAAATACCACCAGCAACACTAAACCATTTTTCTGCATATTTTGGTTCAACAGCATTCATTCTCTCGCTCCAGAGAGAAGTAAACGTAACCATGCTGATAGTTATTAGTGCACTCCTGTATATAGCATTACACGGTAAACCACATGTTTCAGTGTAAATATCATAGATTACACCATGAGCTATATGTATTAAGTCCTCGAGTATGTCAACATCGTTAAGATGCGATGTTAATCTCATTTTTTTTTAATTTTATATCAAAGCTGATATTTTCAGATGTTCGAACTGTGAAACCTATACACGTACGCCAGAAGGTCGCACCATCGATGGGTCTCCAATAGTTGCGTACATCAAGGCTTTTAATATTGTCACACGACGAGAAAACAGCATCTATTCTATTAGAACCTCTCTCACTGTCTCCCCAGTCAGATATTTCACTACGCCTCGATGCATCGGATAACACACACTCATCCGTTACCCAAGCTGCGACGATGTCGATAATCTTGATGAATTCTTCAGCAGAAATAAATAAGGGTCTATTATTTGAACCTGTGGCAGGAATACAAGTAATGTATCGGTCTCCATTCGGTTTACGAATAAATATAAATGACACATCATTGGGTTTAACGATAGACCTCGTAAAGATATTAACAACAGGCGTAGAGATGCGAGATGATGTCATCGCATCTCTACGCCTGTTGTTGATATCTTTACGACAACAGCAACAACAACAAGCGTAGAGATGCGAGGAGATGTCATCGTACCAGCGCAGCGAAAAATGTCTTACTTAATTTTATTTCCTTAAAACTTTTTGTTTTTACTAAAAATTTTATTCTTTTATATGTTTATAACGTAAAAAATTTACATTTTTACATACACTAATTCAGTAAATCAAGCCACCCATCCCTCCCTCCTCCCCGTCCCAACCCTGATCTATTGAGGTATTGATCTATTGATCTATTGATATATTGATTCAAGTCATATTTCGAGTATCATTTTGGATAACATAGCATAAAACATAGCATAAAAATAAAGTTCCATACTTAACAACAGTAAAGTAACTAACAATGCATACAGAACGAACAGGTACGAAGCTGATGTGGTAAATATTCATTTTAACAAATCAGTATCGCGCTGTGTTGGTTTATTTATTTATTATATTTTATTTATTTTTAATTTCATTTCTTTAAAACTTTTTGTTTTTAAAAAACTTTATTTATTTTAAATTTCATTTCTTTAAAACTTTTTGTTTTTAAAAAAATTATTCATTTCTAATTTCATTTCTTTAAAACTTTTTGTTTTTTAAAAAACTTTTATTTATTTTTAATTTTATTTCCTTAAAACTTTTTGTTTTTAAAAAAAACTTTATTTTTAATTTTATTTTTTTAAAACTTTTTGTTTTTACTAAAAAATTTATTCTTTTTTATGTTTATAACGTAAAAAATTTACATTTTTTACATACACTAAAGCAGTAAAACAGTAAATCAGTAATTCAAACCACCCACCCCACCATCCCCAACCCATCCTTGATCTATTGATCTCTTGATCTATTAGGATAACAGCTAACATAACAAAGTTTTACCCACGGTAAAGTTAAACTATGAACATAACATACTTAACACACAACAGCTGCACGAATAAACAGCCATCACTATCATCTTAACCAATAAAGTTCACATGGGGGTAAGTAAAAGAAGTTTTCATTTTTTATAACATATAATTTTCAATGAAAAGAGCATTATATAAGTACATAAAAACATACGCTTTTTTTAACATATTTAATTCATCTAAATCATGGGACGAGGATTTTGTATAACTTGAGCAAGTTCTATATATCTCTCCAGAGATTCAACACCCTTTGAAAGGATGTAAATATAATTGTCACTAAACCATTTTTCTACATATTTTGGTTCAACAGCATTCATTCTCTCGCGCCAGAGAGAAGTAAACGTATCCATGCTGATAGTTATTAGTGCACTCCTTTATACTGCATTATACGGTAAGACATGTTTCAGTTGTAAATATCATAGATTACACCATAGCTATATGTATAAGTCCTTCTGAGTATGTCAACAAAGTTAAGAATGCGATGTAATTTTTTTATTTTAATCAAAAGCTGTAATATTTTTAGATGTTCGAACTGTGAAAACTAAAGACGTACGCCAGAAGGTCGCACCATCGATGGGTCTCCAATAGTTGCGTACATCAAGGCTTTTAATAATTGTCACTCGACGAGAAAGCAGCATCTTCTATTCTATTAGAACCTCTTCTCACTGTCTCCCCAGTCAGATATTTCACTACCCCTCGATGCATCGGATAACACCACTCATCGTTACCCAAGTGCGACGAATCGATAATCTTGATGAAGTTCTTAGCAGAAATGAATAAGGGTCCATTATTATTTGAACCTGTGGCAGGAATACACAGAATGTTCGTCTCCATTCGGTTTACAGATAAATATAAATGACACATCATTGGGTTTAACGATAGACCTCGTAAAGATATTAACAACAGGCGTAGAGATGCGAGATGATGTCATCGCATCTCTACGCCTTGTTGTTGATATCTTTACGACAATATCAACAACAGATGTAGAGAAGCGAGGAGATGTCATCGTACCACCAGCAGCGAAAAAATGTCTTACTGATGGAAAATCGTATGCGTAAGCAGTCCTCAAGGTAATAGATTCTTTCTTTCACAATTAGAAAGAAAGTAAAACAATGGATATAGCGCACGACGAACCATTATCGTTCAAAAGTCTATACAAACATGCATGTACACTTTGGGTTAAACATGAAATCGCATCAGATATTTGTATTTTCATATCTAGGCCTTACGAACAATTCCTTTCACTTTTGTATTTCTATTTCATGTTTCATTAGGGTTATTAGATACAGATCGAGAAATGGTTCATGCTCCTCCCATTTTTTCGAAGCATTACACAATACCTGTGATTCTTGTTTGGCCCGTTTTCGAAACATTACGCAATTCCCTATGATTCTTGTTTGTCACAGGGAAAATATAATTTATTAAACATTTTATGTTTTTGCCAATATCTTTTTTTTTATGTTTTATAATCATTAGCATAGTAATTTTTTAACAAAACCTAACAAAATTTATTATGACTAAGCTATCTATCATACTGATCAACGAGTAAATGATAATCTATGCAATTTTGTCAAATTATCTCTGTCAGATGCGCTGTTGCGCCAAACTTACCAATTTCAAGTGTTCTATCGCAACTATGACATACCAATGTTAAATTTAATATTAACAGTAATTTTTATCATATCATAACCTAATTAAAAAATTGAACTACGAATAAAAGCTAACATAAAGTTTAAAAAACGTCAGGTAACCGCCAAAAAATATTATT
>JABUQX010014506.1:0-2500 GCA_015478945.1 Trachelipus rathkii
CAATTGCCTTGTGCACGTAATAGCCTAAAGGGCAGTATCTTGTCTGCCTGGAGGGACGGCATATGCCCTTCGTTGGTGAGGTCCGCTCTCAAAAAAAGAAAAAATGAGAAAAACATTATAAGTACCCTTCCGTCAATTTGAATATAGCGATGAAAAAATTACAGCTGTCACTTTCTTCTTATGGTTTGACTAACAAACTTTTAACAAATCAGAATAAACAAGACAAAATCTCATTAAAATATGTCACCTGAAGTAAGTTCTAATCATCATAATTGGAATATCTGTCCAACTATATATATTAGAACGATATATATACTCAAACCTTTAGAAACCAACACATCTTAAGATCCAGATACTGTGTCTTATGTAATCTGTATATGAAGCATATTTGTCTATGTTTCTGGTGTGTAGGGTATACGAATTATGCAACGATAATTAAAATTCTGATCTGTACATTTCTCATGAGCAGTAATTTTTCGAAAGCTGTTTTTACATATAGACAAAGCCTATTTATTTTGTTTATACATATTTACAAAGGTGGTCATTAACGCGTTAAAGCGTTAATCCGTTAATTAACTCGTTAATTTTTTCGTTAACTTATATTAACGCTTCCGTTAATTTTCGAAAGAAAGTAACGGACTATTAACGAGTTACATTTGATTAACGTTAACGAGTTAAAATTTTTCCATACATCTGTTAACCGTTACCTTAATTTACGAGTTTATAAAATATTTTCTTATCAGATTTTAAATTGTATTAGATTCGATTTCGATAAGTGATAAACTTTTTTTTTCCAAAATTTCTTAAACGCTCCTCTCAATGGCTCAAAATGTGTTTATCTTTACTCGGTTATACCCGTTTTAGTAATGTTTACCAAAGGGTTGGAAAAAAACCCGAGTTTTGATGCGAATGGGCTTACGTGTGACACCTCCCCTCGTTCAACTTAATTCTTTATGTCTTAATACTAGCACTTTCCTTCAGTTCTCAACTCTCACCTCTTAGACCATCTGGAATCGTCAATTCTCTTCTTTCCGCATTATGAACCAATACAGCTTATTGGTGTTCAGGGCTACTGCGATCATACTTTTCCTATTTAACCGATGATGGTTTTTCCGATCTTAGGACATACGGCAGGACATTATATTGGCGCGTTGACATTTCCAAAGCATTTGACCGGGCTTATGCACACATCCATTGCTTCTCCAAAGCTCCCTCCTTTGGCTTCCTCCTTCTCTTTGCTTACTTATCTAGCTTTCTTTCAAGTCGATCAATATCGGCTGGCTCTGGTTGATGGAGCGTCTTTTTCTTCTTTTTTTTGTCTATAGTGGTGTTCCTCAGGGTTTCGTCTTATATCCTATTTTATTTCCTACTTTTCTTTAATGATCTTCTCACCTGGACATCTAACTCTATCCACTCACATGCCGAGGACTCGACCCTTCATCTTCAACTCATTTCAATCTGCTTCATCTTTTACTTCTAGAATTGCCTCTCAGTCTTACATCTTTCCGATTCAGTCTCGCTGCATCCAGATAGAACTTTCGCGGGTTGGTCGTCTTAACCTTGGATGAAAATTCAATTCTTTAAAAACCCAACTTTACAAATCCCCCTCTCTAAAATAACCTTCTAACGTTCCTATCTCTTTTGACGATTCTCTCGTCTCTCCTGTTGTAACAATATAAACATCCTTGGCCTAACATAAACCAAAATAATGTCTTTGGAAACCTACAACATCACAACGGTTTGCTGGGTGCGGCCTCAAAAGAAACTAGCGAGTTGTTACTGTTTAGACTGCCGAGACATTTTTCCTCTTCGCAGGTTGACTCCAGCATATAACAAGCGTCCATCCGCCCTGTATTAGAGTACTGTTATCATACTCTGGGGGCTCTGGTTTCACCCGGCTTTTGGACAGGGTCCAGTCAAAAGCCAAAAGGCTTAAAACTGTTAATCGCTACTATTCCCAGTTCACTTGACTCTCTATCTTCTTGCGGCCCGCGTATGTGGTGCTTATCTCTTTTTATGATGAGGCTTATCGCAGCCGGCAGGTGTTCGAGGGAAACTACCACTCGCGAATACCACCCACCTTTACGGACGCCCTAGTAGCACAAGGGCTGCTGTATCTGCGCACGAGTTTTGTGTAGATATGCGTAACTTCCAGCGGCTAGTTCGCTGCAGTAGCTTTCTTCTTTCCCTGCCACCGACTGTTTCTGTGGCAACTCTCTTTTAAATCTTCTGTGATTTTCCTGCTGAATTTAATCTTCCTCCACTTTAAAGCTGCGCTACTGTTCATCTGCGTATTTGAGGCTAAGCGCATGCGAACATATATTGGCGTGCCACACCCCCTCTTGAATAGGGCTCTGCCACTCGCACCCAACACCGTCAATAGACCCCGAACCAACAACCACTACCACACAACAAATAGGGTACCACCAAAGCAATACATGGGAAGTCTCTACGCAGGAGTCCACATATACGCCATGACCTAAAGAAGAAAAGACCCACA
>JABUQX010014506.1:7500-12500 GCA_015478945.1 Trachelipus rathkii
TTCTTTATTATCAACTTTTTTATTTTTCCTTTTTTTGACGGCTATTTCTTCACGCTATAGCACCAGTTGGAGGTATGAATCAATTTTTTTTTACAAATCACAGTTTATTTTCATTATCACTTTCTTGTTCACTAGCAAACAATGGTTCTTATATGATTTTTAATTAATCTGAACCAATCATTCAAGGTACGGGGGTCTAAATCGGTCACTGTGGATCACCAAATATGTTTAAGACGCTTTGAATGTCATGTCTGTATTCACGTGGTACACTACTTGTCCTGCTACTGGTACCAGGTGCCCACTTGGTGGTTACTTTTGATGAACCCTTGAAAGGTGGATATTTTTTCCACATTAGATAATATGTTTCATATTTGGGATGCACCTTAGGAAGATCTCAATACTCCATCACCTAAAAGGATTTTTTCAAATTTTTTGAATTTGAAGAAATAAGAAAATGGCCTACAGGATTTATTAACTAACACAAGTAGATGAACTTAAATAGGTTATTTACAGAGTTTACGCAACAAAACTATTTTTTTTCTAAAGCAAACCTTATTTCAATAAATCTCTAAGGAAACATACCATTTCCAAATCTAACAATCGAAAGAAAAAGGGGTTAACCAGCTTTGTGTGCCACTTGGTTACTGTCGAAATACGAGATAACCTGTGTCGGCCGTTTATCAACCGGTGGAAAAGGGTAAAATTACCTGTCCAGTTACTGTAATAAAAACTCTCATTATACACAGCATAGATTTCATGGTTATGATTTTGACCTGTTGGCTTTGGTTAAATCTTTTATACATTTTCGGTAGTCAACGTGCTTACAATACATAAAAGTGAGACTGGAACATTTTTAGAATTTGGAATAACTAAATAGATTGATTTGGTTTTTAGTTTTATAAGGCAAAACAACAGTAATATGGTATAGAAACTTTGATGAAATATTTTTCCTTAATAGTAACAATATATAACTTTGTTATACATAAATTAATTTGATGTATTTCTTGTTTAAATGATTTTGAATATTTGATCGCAGTTTATATATACATAATATTATGGGAATTATTAGCTCTTATACATCCGTTTGATTTCAATAACTATATATGACAATAATACATAGGCACACTTCGTCACAGCTCTATGATCGTGGTTGATTCTCTCGTCTATCGCGTCGGCCTGGAACAAAAGACGCCAAAGCAGCTAACTGGGATACACTATAACTAACCTGATTGCTTCATTACTTTAATACAAAAATATTATTACATTAAATTATATTTCGTAGCTGGACAATATAGTTTTAATGTATTTGCAATCATTAATGTTTGTATTATTATGCAACTGCATAGAAAACAACTTGTGCTCCATATAAAATAATACAGCAAGATAAACAATTAACTTATAAAACGCTACTTTGCATTGACTTATAGGTTTCTATAATATCAATTCATATATAGTCTTATATTTATATATTAATATATATATATATATAATATCACTACTATATATTATATATATAATATATATAATAATTATACCATATAATATATATATATATAAATAATATATAAATAATATATATATATAATATATATATTATATATTATATATATATATATAATTATATATATATATATATATAATATAATATATATATATATATTAATATATATATATTTAATAGTATATATAACATATATATATATATATATATAATTATATAATATTATATTATATATATATATATATATATATAATATATATATATATATATATATAACTATATATATAAATATATATATTATATATTATATATATATTATATATATATATATATATATATGATATATTATATATATCATATATATATAATTATATATTATAATATATACTATATATATATATATATTCATATATATATAATATATATATATATAGTATATATATATACTATATATAATATTATATATATATAATAATATAATAATATATATAATATACTATATATATATATATATATATATAGTATATATATTATATAATATAAATATATATATATATATATATATATTATATATATAATATATATATAGGGTATGGAGTGTGGGATGAGTAGTGTGAGTAGGTGTATATTATATATATGATAATAGGTTTGGTTTGTATCTATTTTATTATTTATTTTATCTCAAAATCTACTTTTTCAACCAGATAGGAAATTTGCTATTATTTTTTTTATTTTTTTTATTTTATTATTATTATTTATTTTAATTATTAATTATATATTATTATTATTCATTTATTATAATATTATTATTATTATTATTATTACAATATATTTATTATTATTTTATTATATATTATTATTATTATTATTATATGAATATTTATTATGATTATTTTTGTGGTTGTGGGACAAAAAAACAAAAAACAACTAAAGAAAAAGTAACGATATTAGAAAATTCAAAGAATTTTCGTTAGTTGTTTTCTTATTTTATTTATTTAAAGTTTCCTTTAATATTCTTTCCTGCTGCCCATCAGAATTTTCAGCCAAAATCGCTATAAGAAAGGCCATTGGTTAAGCCTAGAATCAAAGGTAGAAAAGCAGTCTGAATACGACTGAATCGATTGTTTTGCGTACAAAATCTGAAAGGGCAAAAAGGAAAACGAAAGAGGACTAATTACGAGTTTAAAAACGTTGCCCTCTCACTAAAGTTTTTAACTGCTTCCGGCTCCAGAATTTTAAGTTACCCACGCCTCCGAATATTAGTTCCGAGCTCATAATTCTAAAAGTATCCCTACTCCAGGGTTCACTCCGGGTCCAGCTTGCTTATGCTATCAGTTATTAATCTGACCTCAGACTCTGATCGCCAATTATGGAGGAGTTGATGTGGAGTATTTTTTGCTTCTGCTCCGATAGCACCTTCACCACCAAAAAAAATAGTTATGTATTGGTATTCGTCCCGCGAATCGGAATCGGACAATTTGGTTCGACTGCGCGGTTTCCAAGGGGAAGATCCGAATGATTGGAGATTTTTGGGAACCCCAGTTTTAGCCCCCACCTAAAAATGGACATAAAAATTCTTAATTTTCAAACAATTTTGATTGGAAAATAGCAAATCGCAGCTTTTTCTGACCTCTAAAACGTCATTTTCGGATGTTTTTCCTGTGTCTTTAGTCATTGTCTGCAGCATTTTTCATTTTTTCAGAAACCAATGTTTTGATACTGTTCCGCTATATCAACGATCCTACGTGTATTCCGATGCGAGAAACTTAAAATATAGACTTCAAACTTGGAAAGATATGCATCAGTATCGATCGATATTCTTCATTAACAAATGTACGAATCAAATAGTGAGTAAATCGTATAGATTTTTAAAAAATTTGATCAGCAAAATTGAATTTTATTCGAAAACTTACTTTTTTTTTTTAATTGGCAGAGCACAATTTTCAAAAAAATCCAAAAAAACTAAATTCAGTGCATTTTATGCGTAATGGACACCATCCTATGCATATTTTTAAGTATTGAAGTTCATTTCGGAAAAAATATAAGAATCATTATGGATGTTGTGACCGATTAGGTGGTAAGAAGGTCCTCTCCAGTTCTGAACAAAAATGAAAATCGCTGAAACAATTTGATTCACACGACCACAGAACAATCCATCGAAAATGACCTTTTAGCGATCAGATAAAACCACGGTTTGCTTTAAATCAAATCCAGAAATTGTCTGAAAATTAAAACTTTTGTTCATTTTAGAAGAGGGCTAAAATTGGGGTCCCAAAAATCTCCAATATATGATCTTCCCCTTAATTAATTTTTAAAATCACTTACTGATAGAGTTTGCAAATGATTATGTTATTTATTTATAGTTCGTGACTTCTACCTTATTCGTGTTTTTTGTTTTCAATGCTTTCGTGTTTGAAACATTGGTTTATAAAAATAAAATAGATCATTAGCAAGCAAAACTTTTCATTGGAAGTTTAAATTAATTTTTGATGTTTATATCGTTTGATTATATTTTCTATCGCCTCTTCTGTGCGTTTTATGTGTCACTACGTTATTTATTATTACAGCTAATAATACAGCTAAAATAATAATAATAATAATTAATAATAATAATAATAATAATAATAATAATAAGAACTAATAATAATAATTAATTAATTATATAATAATAAAATATTAATAATAATGAATAATGATGAAATATATTAACTAAATTCATAAAATATAATAATTCCAAGAATCATTTGTAATTAAAACAATGCTACTGCTATTAAATTTAATAATTAATTAATAATTAGATGTAATAAATTATATGGTGATATAATGAATAAGATCCCTCTCGGATTATCTCGTGTGATGTACCCTGTCGCACAAAAGCGTAATATATTGCACAGACTTCCAAATCCAATCAATCTCCATCTCGCCTCCGTTCTGGACCATTTCACTAATAATAATAATAATAATAATAATAATAATAATAATAATAATAATAAAAATAATAATAATAATATATTATAATAATAATAATAATAATAATAATAATAATAATAATAATAATAATAATAATAATAATAATAATAATAATAATAATAATAATAATAATAATAATAATAATAATAATAATAATAATAATAATAATAATACCCTTTTGAAATCATTTTTATACACAATTGGATCTAACCTGTTGAATAAATGGAAGCATCAAAATATGTCCTGTTTATCTGCTGATATTTATTGAATAAAAACTCGTAAATTCCTGACTCAAAAATTCTTCTTAAGCAAATGTTGATCGGATCTGTCAATGTTGAGTGCTTGGCAAGAATGAAGCGCAGCTGATATCCATAAACCTGATCATATATAATATATATATAATATTATAATATATATATATATATATATAATATATATACATATATAATTTAATATATTATATATAAATATATATATATATAATATAATATATATACTTATAATATATTTTATATATATTAAATTATAT
>JABUQX010014506.1:20000-39294 GCA_015478945.1 Trachelipus rathkii
ATATATATATAATTTATATATATATATATATATAATTATAGTTATATATATTAAGTTATATATAGTTATATATTATATATAATAATATATATATATATATATATATATATATAAATATATATAATATATACTATATAGTATTTTTATATATTATATTAGTATTTATATAAAATATTATATTTATATAATATATATATATTTATATATATATTATATATTATATTATATACTATATATATATTAATATATATATATATATATATATATTATATTATTATTATATAGTATATATATACGTATAGATAATATATATGATACTATTATATAGTATATAATTGATATATTATAATTATATAATATATATATTATATATATATATTATTATAGTATATAAATAATTTATAGTATATATATTATTAATATATATTAGTAGAAAATATATAGTAATATATATATATATATATATATATATATTATAATATATCATAACTAATATATATATATGATATTATATATATATATATATATTATTAATTTCCTTTAATTTTACTATATACTACTTTTATTGTATTGTTATTATTATTATTATTATTATTATTATTATTATTATTATTATTATTATTATTATTATTATTTTATTATTATTATTATTCATTATTACTTATACTACTTTGTTATTGTATTATTATTATTATTATTATTATTATTATTATTATTATTATTATTATTATTATTATTATTATTATTATTATTATTATTATTATTATTATTATTATTATTAAAACAATAATCAGTTTGTTATTCTGTAAATACTTCCCATTAGGTAAAGCAGTAATGAGATTTTTGTGACAGTAACATCTTCCTAACATATTTTAGCCTAGCATATTTTAGTCATTGGGTATTAATTAATTTCGATAACATTACTTATTTATTAGTTTGAATAGCGGTATGTCTGTATGAAGCAGTTGAGTATTAAATACCTATCTATTTATTAACATTTTAAAAATAATATTTTAACGATTTTTTATTTTAAGTCTGTTCATAACTAAAGTCCGTTTAGAGAGAGAGAGAGAGAGAGAGAGAGAGAGAGAGAGAGAGAGAGAGAGAGAGAGAGAGAGAGAGAGAGAGAGAGAAGAGAGAGAGAGAGAGAGAGAGAGAGAGAGAGAGAGAGAGAGAGAGAGAGAGAGAGAGAGAGAGAGAGAGAGAGAACTGATTTCAAGACTCTAATGACACTCTTAGAAAATTCTGAAGTACCTAAATTAAAATTTTCAATGTATTTCTTAAAATGCAAACTTAATGAAACATATTTCATAAAAAAAATGCTCATAAAAATAACAATCCCAAAATCCTTATTGTCTTTATTTATTTCACTAAATCATTTTCACAATCCACTTCTTTAAACTTAGTACAGTTGCAGTTAATGATGCTTTAAATTATTGCTTTCTGCATTTCAAAGAATATTTTATTTAAAAATTTAAATTTAATTACTGAAATTTAATCAAAATGAATATTCTATGAAAGTTATATAATTAATTTTTTTTTTTATTTAATTAAAATATTTAACCAAAGAAAAACTTTTAATGGCTTAAATTGCCTCAGTTTTTAATGCCCACTTGATATAGAAAAATTGAAAAAAGCAGTATAATAATGTTTCTAGTTGAGTAAGGAAAAATAAAATTAATGAATTAAATATAAAAATCAAATGAAATATAACAAAAACTGAAATACTGTTTTAATAAATCTTGAGAAGAATAAATTTGAGACATTGAGACTGTACTATATAGTGCTTACCTTATCGTCAACAGGTATGAATTTGTCATTGTCAAGTTGTATTTTATTTGATAATACCCTGCTTTAGTCATGGGAACAATAAACATGCATTTCCTCTCTTTCACAGGCTCTAAATATTTAGAAACATTGATTTTTCTTGGGTCATCTGGACGATAGAAAGGAATGTAATTTTTGTTCATAATTTCAGATAAATACTTATTGCTTGAGTTCAATACTCCCATATTTCTAAGATAATCATCTGGACCACAAACTCTGTATACAGATAACATTTGTTTTTAAATACTACTACTACTACTACTATTACTACTACTACTACTACTACTACTACTACTACTATAATAATAATAATAATAATAATAATAAATAATAAATGATAAATAATATATAATAAAAATAAATGAATCATAATAATAATAATAATATAATAATAATAATATAATAATAATATACTATACTACTAATAATAATAATAATAATAATAATAATAATAATAATAATAATAATAATAATAATAATAATAATAATAATAATAATAATAATAATAATAATAATAATAATAATAATATTATATAATATGAATAAATAATAATAATAATAATAATAATAATAATAATAATAATAATAATAATAATAATAATAATAATAATAATAATAATAATAATAATAATAATAATAATAATAATAATAATAATAACTATCTAAAATGATGTTGACCATGATGGTAAGACCAGAAGAGAAAAATAAACAGCCGATATAGTGGATACTTTAACGAGCTGGCATATTGGAAATATAAAAGTGAGGAAGGAAAAGAGGAGACAAGGGAATGGAGAAATCTTAAGAGAACACCGAGTCAGAGATTGAGGAGGGGGTGAAATACATTATCGTAGATTTGAAAACTGCAGTTGTTTCGACAATTGAAACAAGTCTATGGAGACCTCGAGATAGATTGCAAAAAAAGGGGCGAGAAATCAGGAAGATCTTTGGGAAATATGTATAAGAAAGACAAGCGAAATGTCAGAACAATATAAGATAAAAATCAAAGAGAACAAGTTAAATAAATGGAATAAACGAAGAAAATATATTTTCAACGAATTTATTTGGTTCATTTCTAGTCACTGTGAAAAGAGGTGAGGAAGGAGATCCCATGTTATGACGAAAGAGAGGAAAGAGTATGTGGGAGGAAGCTGATACAATGGAGTTGAAAACTTGGAAAAATATAAATTCCTATTGTGGATGAGGGAGTATTAGATAAAAGAAGATGAAATGTATGTAGAATTGAACCGTATAAAAAATTAGCAATAGCTTTATTTCCCATTATAAAGGAGACAGATGAGAGAATGTTAATCTTTGAAGATATACTAATTCCCAGGTGGCTTCATAGGCCTAAGAACTGGAACGTGGCAAACGAGGAGGAGAATAGGATAGAGACGGTAGGGATGAATGTATTGAAGACAATATGCGAAGAACAGTGAGATTTAATGAGAAACAAAGGGTTTAATGTGTGAATAGAGTAGAGTGAAGTCAATGATATTCAAAATAGATTAAACTAGATTTAAATGGCAATGATAACATGGTAAGGAAGAGGGTAGGTAAGATATGGGGATGGAAACCTCAAAAAAGCTAGAGGAATTTAATGGAATTTTTTGAGAGAACACAGGATGTCCCCAATTTTAGAAATGATGTTGGAGCGAGTTCAGTAGGGCATTGAAAGGTAAATGTCGATGATGGTTTCACTTTAATGATCATGAGTACTGTCTGGAAGCGGATGTGAGATATAAATTGTTTTTATTCATTGCTACATTCTTCAATATTCATGAAAGTATTAAGAATACAAAATGGAAAGAAAATCCATAAAAGCTTTAAAGAAGACACTATTTTGAAATAAAATTATTCTCAACTGTATTTGAAATTATAATAATTTACTTTTGCTCAATGAACGAGAATATTAGTATTTTATTAGTACTTGCTTAATATTGTTTTCAGCCATTTGTTTTAAGGTTTTAACAATGCGAGGATAGTGAGGATACGTCAAATTCGACACCAGTGATGAGGAATAAGCAGTTGTTAAAATGAATATCATCAAAGCCCAAACTCCAACAAACAATTTCATCCACAAAGATGAATATCTGGTCAAAATATTTTGCCGAAATATGAGTCCAGTAATCTGTTAAAAATATTAAACATATTCATTGATTATTAGGAATGATTTTTTTTTATTTTATTGTATTATTTCATCTCGAAACAGAAAGAAAAGTAAAAAATACAATATGAAAAAAAATAAAAACGAATTTAAAATAAATAATTACAGATAATACAATTACAAAGCGATGAAAACAATACAAGTGTTACTAAATAAATTTCATTATTATAATGAAAATAAGCTTACCCCAAGTAGAAAGTGAGAGCCATCATTATTGGGCTGCTTGTGATAAATTTTGAAGAAAATTATTCCAGTTATGTTCATAATTAAAATAATAGTAAATGTAAATAACCATATTCTAACGGAAAACGGTTTTATTAACTTCATCCAGGATGGAAGAGGTAATGGCTTCATTGAAAGAAATGCAAGGTTTTGGATATAATATGTATTAGATATATCAAAATCATTCCATAGTTGTGGAACTAAAACATGTGTGTTGATCGAAATATTTTTCTTGCCTTGGAGAATTTCCCTTTGCATACCATTCCATGATCCATTAATATAATATCCCCAGTTTCCATCTTCTGTATTTTCATATATATTTATCTTGAAATAATATTTAACTGCAATCATCTTTAATATATCAACGTTGAGACCAACACAAGTTCCGTTTTTAGAAGGGAATAAGAAAGGGAAATTAATAAAAGTGTTGCAGATAGTGGCTGTCTTTACAAGTCCACAATTACAAGTTTTCCATCTCTCCATGAATAAATTTTTTACATCCTCCTGTGAACCAACCCTGTTTTCGAATCTTATTTTCCAAACAGACTTTCCATTAGCATATTTTTCAGATGGATAAAGAGAATATGTGTTAACAAAATACAACCCAAACTTTTCCATTATTTCAGAGATGAAAATGAACTTTGATCTTTGAATTGACGAAGTGAAAAGAGATGAATTCAAGTGAGTTTGTGGGTTTCAGAGAAAAAAAATGGAAAAGATATGCTGTGCCCACCGCATGTCATGAATATTCTATTAAAAAATTGGTAATATCTTATAGAATATAATAATACTTATAGGACAGTTCCAACTGACTATTTTGTAGGTCATACTCCTTTTGTTTTTAAAGTCCTCATAAAATAACAAATAAGTCAGTGACAATTTTTATAACTTCTTTTATAATTTTTTTATTATAAATGGTTATATACTTTCAGAATTTTAAGGGATGATGGGATCATTATTTCTATTCAGGTCAATTTCCTAGAATTTGACGTAAGAAATTTCAATTTCATTTCTAGATTAAATCGAAATAACGATAAATTGATTAATATATCACTTATGACCTATATCTAACAACAGGAAGGAGGCAGACCTCGCAGTGAACAGGGATTAAGTCGCGAAGCCTTACGAGAAAGGCTTGATTCTATTCTCAGTGTTCTAACAAGGCTAAGTGAACGAATGGTAGCTATTGAAACGAAACAAAATCAACAAAATGAACGCATTGACAACATAAATTACAGGTATATATATATACGATTTTTAAGCATTAATTTAAACGATAAGCATTTTATTATGTAAAGAAACCGCAAGCCATAAATTTTAGTTATTTTACTGACGTGTTTCAGAATCACCAAATTGGACGTCCAAAACGACGAACAAAAAGCTCAATTCTCAGAAGTTTGGTCCGTTCTTCGTCATCGTCTTCAAGCAACCGAAAGAGATACGGAACAAATCAATTCCATTTTGGATGTTATCAAGACAGAAATTAGTGACACGAACTCCAACACAATTCAAATTAACACAAAAATGCAGTCACTCAATTCTAACTCAAAAATTGTATTGTATTGAAGTTGCAAATAATAAAAGAAGAAATATTGCCTTGTTATTGATGCTCAAAGATTATTTATAGACACAATTATTTTAATACATAATAAATAATAATAATAAAATGATAATAACTATAATAACGAAAGAGAAAAAAATTAAATATGCGGTATCGCACAAATAATAAAAGAAGAACATGTTGCCTTGTATACTTGATGCTCAAAGATTATTTATAGACCCAATTATTATAACTTTATCTCTATATAAATATAATATATAAATTTTTATATTATTTAAAATATATTTATATTTTATAAAATATATTTATAGTTGAAGAATTATTTTCATTTCATTCTATATATATATTTTTTTTTTTTTTTACAGAGCACGATCTGTGTTCTTCGTCCTGCAGAAAAGGTCATTACAAAATACTAAATCCTAATTAAACTTCCTTTTTTTTTAATTAACTTCATTAAGCTTTTTTAAAAACTTTCAAAGGTCTGCTATTTAATCTAAACCTTAAAATTCGTCTTACAGAAATATTCCGACCTGCTCTTCAATAAGATGATGATGCTGTTATTTCTCCTGTTGTAGTGATACATACGCAATATTAAGTTTTGTTAGGTTTATAAGTAGGAAGTGAATACTCTGGAATTTTCAGTTATTAAAAAAAAACATTGAATAACCATATAACAATTTCTTTAAACTTTGAGAACTATATTTGTGTATTTGCCATTTATCTTGTGAGGATATAACCCTAGGTCTGAATGGAAACGTATTCGATGATGCTGCGTCTCTACCGTTACTGCATTCATTTGTTTTATTTTGATAAAAGATTTAATTCTGCAATATGACTACTCTTGGCGCTCTTGTTCGTAAGTCTAGTAAAGAACAAAAGTGTATAAATAAATCAATGGCCTGTCGTCATAACCTGCATTGCCTGTAAAATATGGAATGAATGGTTTCGCAACATTTACTTAAAGAACCAGAAGCTTTGTTTTTACATTTTTTTTTATAGTTTCCTGCGTTTTCACTTTTTCGGCTCCAGGCCTGTTGAGCTACACCAATCGAAGATATTTTTGTAGGCAAATTTAGAAATAACCATTATTCCACATGGAGAAGTTGCATCATTCGAAAGTTGTATGGTTTACAATTTCGAAATTTAGTGATATTTCCAAGTATAAGATTTGCGAATTATTTGAGGAGAGATTCTTTAGGCTTTTTGATCTAGAAAAGGCCTACGACTTCACTTGGCAGAGTGAAATCATTCAAAATATTTATGGTTTAAACTTTCGAATTTACCATCCGTTATTTATTCAACATTACCCATTTAGACCTCTTTATTTTTTTTCTATCGTTACACCTATTTGAAGGCAATATATTAAACATATTGTAGATAATGTGAGAATTATGACTGGTGTTCATTAGGGCATCCTGGGATCTTGAATCTTCTACATAGATTACTTTAAAATATATACATTGGTTGAGCTTGAATTGTGGGTGTGCGACAATTGCAATTGACGATTAATAAAAATTTGCACCTTCTTTATGTTAAAATTTTCATCAAATGAAACTAAAACTTTTTTTTTTTTAGTAACAAGACAAGGAAACATCTCTGTACTTTAAAGACAAATTATATTCCTATTTCTGAAGCGATCCTAATCGTGTATACTTTTTGTTTAACTAACTAGTTATGTCGCGCATGGGAAATTTTTAGCATAAGTGAATGTGAATGCCAGAATCTGAACGCCAATATGGGGATTCGAGCCTTCAACATATTAATGTACATTCTAAAAAAAATTAAAATCTTAAAACTGTAAAAACAAGACTTATTTAAACATTTCAAAAGATATAATTCTTGTGCAGTAAAAAATTTTTAATCAATATCGAAAAGAACTAAAGAATGATGACAGACTTGTTGCACGTAAAAAAATGAATGTTCTGCAGCGTTACTTGACATTCGTCTTAGTTGGTCTAGTAACGTTTGAATACTTAAAAACTAATGGAAATAACTTACAATTTTTGAAATCGTTATTCCTCGGTATTTAGGGGCTAACATGTATGTTTTGTAATACATCGCGACATCTATGATCCGGTTCAAACTAAGTTATGAGTCATATATACTCATACGGATCTACATTTAAAGCAGTTCTTCAAATTCTGAGCTATTTTCATTGAAGTACTGAGCCCGGAAATTGGCACCTTTCGCGTTTTTTCAAAGCTTCATGCTAAAGCCCTCTACCCTACCCCTCGTTTCTACTATACTCTACCTCTTACCCTCGTTTCAGTGAGAATTTGTGGTAGTTTAATAATTTCTCCGAACCCTGTTCCCTCTAAAAGGTTTAGAATTTCGTTATTTGAGCAAGCTATGGTCATTAATAACATGCCAACATTTTTCATAGAAAATTTAGATCTTTCATGATATTGAAAAACAATTTCTAGAGGTGTTACCTACTTCAATTGCGAGTATGTTGACCTTGGATGTTCTCTAAGCCAGAATTTTTTTGTTACGCACAAATGAACAAAGGAAATCCTTTTTACCTTTCAATGAGGATAAGTATTAAAGCAAGAGTGGGAAAAGTGGTGGTGTATTTTCAGTAAAAATTTCCCAGCTATAATATAATTTCCTTATGTGAATACTTTAACAGTTTCTCCCATTCTAAAAGTCTTTTACAATCGCTTGCAATCTTATGAACCAGTCATCCTTACAAGACACACAGAAATGATTTTGCCGACATTATGGTCGAAAAAAAAAAAAAACATTGTAAAATTTGGATTTTTTTCTTGCTGGAAAAAAGTGGTATGACAGATTTCCTTACACTCCATTTCTCTCCGAAGCTATTTCCATATAAGGTAATTCACTCATCGAACACCCAAGCAGAAAAAAGATATTTTCTAGATTTGAAAAAGTACTTCTTCAGTAACCTATTATTTAAATTTTGGAATGGTTGCCTCAAGATGTGTTAACGAATATCCCATTTCCAACTTCTAAAAATTGGTTGGATAGGTATAGGGAGAGATGGGCGGTAGCACGCTATATGTAACTACTTAACTAACGAGGGAATTATCTTTGCAATGAGCATCTATATCATCCTAACAAAAATTTCAAATGTAACGCTGTAAAGGTAACGTCCAGAAAGAAAATTTTAGTGGAATGGTGCAACGATAACGCCCACGTTATTTTTAGCAAAAAATTAACGAAACTAATTTTGTGTTACTCATTAAGTTACATAAATTGTGAAATTGTTCTAACACTTGCCTCATTTTGTGTTGAAATGTAACCGCCAGGTTCTCATCAGTGTTGTTGATGTTAGTACATTTTTATCATAATTAAGGGGTAATTTTCCCTTCGGAAATATATATATATATATATATATATATATATTATATATATACCGCTATATTATATATAATATAATATATATATATATATATATAATATATATATATATATATAGTATATATATATATATATATATATATATATATATATATATATATATTACTATATATATATAATATAATATATATATATATATTCTCACCTTTCTCACCAAGCGCGTAGATTAGGGCTCTGCTTTGTCATTTACGAAGCTCCTCCATGCCGTCCTTTCTCGATACATCTCCTCCTTCACTTGTTCAAGGTTTCGTCCTCTCCTCGTTGCAGCTGCCGCAACTTCATCCACCCATCTCTTCCTTGGTCTTCTTCCCGCCTGACGTATAGCGTAACATTTTGCCGGGTATCTCTCATCTTCCATTCTTCTAACATGTCTGTACCATCTCAACTGTTGTTTTCCTACCAGATCCAGAACAGACTCCACCTCCAGCTCGCTCCTAATCTCCATATTTCTCCTCTTCTCCCATCTACTTGCTCCGACTATCAGTCTTAATACCCTCATCTCCGCCTCCTCCACCTTACTTCTGGTTTTGGTGGTCAGAATCGACGCCTCCGCTCCGTACATCAGCATCGTGGTATAAATGAGCACTTCCACCTTTCTTGGCACGTACGTACATGCCTATTCTTCAATATCGGGTACAGCTGCCTCACTCCTCTCGAAAATTTCTCGATTTTCCCCTCGATCTCCCGTGTCATACCCCCCCCCCCGAATTCACCGTCACTCCCAGGTAACTGAAGCTTTCCGTGTCTCGCAAGAAGATCCCGTCCTCCTTATATATATATATATATATATATATATATATATATGATAATATATATATATATATATATATATATATTATATATATATATAATATATATTATATAGTATATATATATATATATTATTATATAATATATATATATATATATATATATTATACTATATATTATATATATATATATATATAATATATATATTATATAGTATATATGTATATATAATTAATATATATATATATATATATATTATATATATATATATAAAGTTACAGATTTATAATTTATCTATAAACTTTTTTTTTTTTTGGGGGGGGGAGGGGTATAAATGTCAAAAGCACTTTCTTCTTGCATTTGCAATACGACATTTCAGAACAACTGCATATGCCGCATATGAATTGTAACGTTGTAAAGAGTATGGGAAGCACGGGTTTTATTGTAACGAAGATCAGTATTACATAAAATATATTTTCAAAGTAATTATGTATCAGTATCACCAGGTTCATTTGCGAAATGTAACAAGTAAGGTAACGTCCATAATATTTGAGTAACTATGCTCATCTCTGCGTATATAAATGTTTGGGTATTATATTTAGTAATTTTTTTTTTTTTTTTTTTTTTTTTTTTTTGATAGGGATCTTGCCTAGGAAGTTGGTTGTAACTCGTAGTGTTTAAAAAATTGCATGCTTAAAATTACACTTAAACTGGTTAGTGAGAGTGTTTATTGTTTGCCGACGTTGTGTATTATCCTCTTTTTAGCCTAAATTGCAAGTAATAGAGATTGGGATATATACTTGTTTTAGGGTAATTTTCATTTAATTAATTAGGGCGGGCAGACATTTTTATAAATAAAAATTAAAAACTAAATAATTCTTATTCGATTTTGATGAATCAAACAGCAAAAGAAAGATCCCGCCCAGTTATTTCCAAGTCTGCAATAAAAAGATAAGTCGGATAGAAAGGAATAAAAATTTCATCTCCATTTTCAACTTTTTTACATGACCTTATTCAATTCGTTATACAAAAAAAAAAAAAAAAATTAACGATTCAGATGTTGGTATCTTGCTTTGCTACAATTTTATAGAGTTGAATATTGGCATTTTTTATTTCACAAAATAAATTGATAATTGAAAAAAAATTAACAATTGATAATTGAGAAAAAAATTAACAATTCAGATATTGGATATTTTGCTTTGCTACAATTTTATAGTTAAATATTGGCTTTTTTTTTTATTACATAAAATATAACTGATAATGCCCAAAAAGATCTCCAAACTTAAGATGTTAAGATAACTTTTGACAGTTTATTTGGCTTGTGACTGTACGTTATTATTTTGCCATGACTTTCCCACTTTGATGGACTAAATTTTGAAAAATCCACATTTCTTGAAGCATCTCTAAATTTCAAAATTTTTTGAAGAAAACTGCATCGGTGAAAAATTTATTCCCTACAAAGAGCAAACTAGAGTGAATGAAATTTTCAGTATTAAACATTACATCATTGCAAGGCGTTTTTCAACTCTAAAATGGCCTCCTTTTAAAAGAAAAATCAAATTGCTACAATAAAACCGTTAATTATATATAATTATATTAGTTATATAACTAATTATATAAAATCTGAATTATATATATATTTTTCTAAATTCTTTCTAGATTATAATTCCCTAATCTGATTTAAAAAATATTTTGGAAAAAAAAACAAAAAAACAAGGTCATAACGAAAGGAATGAGGTCATAGACTATATAATTCCCTTGTCTGGTTTTAAAAAAATTTGACCCAAAAAAAAAAAAAAAAAAGGTCATAACGACAGGAATGAGGTCATTTAAAGGGTAGGAAATGAAATCTTTTCTTCTAATCAACATATTTACGTTTTTTTTAGAATTGGAAATAGTTAGGGGAAGGTCTTTCGTTTGGCGTATGGCTTCTCATGGTCGGATGAGCTTCTTTTCCCTAAGAGTGATTTTCTATCAAAATGTCGGAAATGAGAATAACATTTTCTACTGAACAGATTTTAAAGTTGACTGCAAATTTGGAAATAATTGAGAAAGTTCATTCTTTTGATGTTTGTTCCATCAACTTACGATAAGATAAAAATGCCTGCTCGATCTTTTATAATTTAAATATACTAGTAGAGATTTGAGATGTAACAGTCTATGACTGGCCTACGTGACTTTAATGTATTGATGTTCGTATACGCATGAAATTTAAATAATGAACCCCCTTCTCAACGAGACAACCTCTAGGAGAATAACTGAAAATATTTTTTAACTGAACTAAGATTAACTAATGTTTGTGTGATATATATTAAAAAAGCTTGTGCATATTTGACTTTTTTACTTTTTTTGCCTTTTATTATTAATTTACCATAGAACAACCAATTTGCTATTGGGTACGATACATTAAAATGGCTTGTTCATTTGACTTTTGTAATTTTGTGTTTAAATATTAACAGCACATTATAGCCTGTTTGCTCATTCCATTGACATATCTACTTAATGGCTAAAAATACCAGTTGATTTTGAGTTTGTATTTCATCTTAGATATGCTCAAGTCAAGCGTTAAAAAAAAACGAACGCGCTTTCGATACTCTACTTCATTTCACATTTTAAAAGAATGCAAATAAATAAAAACATTCATACCACTACATTGCGCTAATGAAGTCCAATTGTGTTATTGTAATATTTATTCACAGTTTTCCAACCCCATTGAATTTACTTGATTCACACCAGAATAATCTAATTCTCCTCGTGATCTTTACCCAAAGCCTGCTAGGAACAAAAAAAGCTTATATATATATAAAAATATATATATATATATATATATATATATATATATATATATATATATATATATATATATATATATATATATATATATATATATATATATATATATATTATATATATATATATATATATATATATATATATATAATATATATACATATATATATAATATATATATATATATATATATATATATATATAATATATATATATATATATAATATATATATATATATATTATATATATATATATATATATATATATATATATATATATATGGAGGAGCGCTATGTGGTGACGTAACCTCATAGTTGACGAGATTACGTGTCCGTGCCCCCCCCGGAGGGGGTGTCGCCCCCTAAAATTAAGAAATGCTCGTAGAAGGTTGAAATTTGGAGATGGCATAGAGGAGTAATGAGTAAGTAGGATTCGGATCCGGATTGGGATCCGGATCCGGCACCAGTGTTGGCTCCGGTGGGGTGCTGGGTTAGTACTCTCTTTGTATAATAATATAGTTTTGGTGTCCTTATATAAGTTATTGAACCCGTAGATGTCGAATATGAGGGTTATAAGTTCGTAAGGGGTGTCTGGGGACCCCCTTTCGGGGGTCCCCAAAAATGGACGAAATGCATAAGAGAAGTGAAGAAAGGAGTCGGAGACAGAGAAGGAAAGAGTCGGAGAAGGAGTCTGAGTCTGAGTTGGAGTTGACAGCGGCACCGGTGCTGGAGCCGGTGAGGTGTTGAATTAATAAATATTCGTTTAGTCCCATATTGATATCAAAATATATGTTTATAAGGTCGTAGAACTCGAATATGAGGGTTGTAAGTTCGTAAAGGGTGTCTGGGGTTTCCCCAGAACAGATGCACGGAGTGAAAAACAGAAGAAGATGGAGGAAGGAAGAAGGAGGAAGGGAGGAAGGATGGAGGAAAGAGTCTGAGAAGGAGACAGAGTTAGGACCGGCACCGGTGAAGGAGCTTGTGCGATGCTGAGTTAGTAAACATTCGTTTAGCCTCAGACTGACATTTCTATTTTCAAAATCTCGTTTTCAATTTATAAACATCAACTAAAATATATTGTTTGCTATTTTATATTATAAGTTTCATTTTACATTTGGTCTTTGTGTTTAATTTTTGTTTTTAATTTAATTTTTTTTTTTTTTTTTCAAATTTTTATTATTCTTTATTTATTTTTTTAATTTATTTTTGTTTCATTTGCTTAAAAGTTTTAAAACATTTTGTTTTTACTAAAATATTTATGCTTTTCATGTTTATAACGTTAAAAATATGCATTTTTACACACCCTAAAGCAGTAAATCAGTAAATCAGTAAATCAAACCACCCACTCTACCCTCCCCACCCCATCCGTGATCTATTGATCTATTGATCTATTGACCCATTGATTCAAGTCATATTTTGTATAACATAACACAAAACTTTAATTCTTTTTATGTTTATAACGTAAAAAATTTGCATTTTTACATACCCTAAAACAGTAAATCAGGATATCAGTAAATCAAACTACCCCACTCTGACCCTCCCCATTCCCATCCGTGATCTATCGATCTATTGATCTATTGACTCAAGTCATATTTTGTATAACATAACACAAAACGTTTATTCTTTTTATGTTTATAACGTAAAAAAATTGCGTTTTTACATATCCTAAAGCAGTAAATCAGTAAATCAGTAAATCAAACTACCCTCTCCTACCCTCCTCCCCCCATCCACCTTACCATGATCTATTGATCTATTGTTTCAAGTCACATTTCGAGTATCATTTTGAAAAAACATAACATAAAAAAAACAAGTTCTTTATACACTGATCAACGAATATATGCTAACGTAACAAAGTTTTCACATTAATAAAGCTAACATAGCATCACCTGAACTAAGAATATAATGTACAACAACAAACCTAGCACACCTTAAGTACGAATGAATGCCAACATTAACAAAGTTTCATACTTAACAACAGTAAAGTAACTAACATAGCATACAAAAACGTAACCTATGCACACTTTGTCGAACATATATCTAACATATCAAAGTTAATTTTACATTAACATGGTAATACTTAACAAAAATTTATCATAACAACAAAGCTTTTTTACATTAACATAGTAATATTTAACAAAAATTTACCATAGCCTTACCTAACTATCATAATACCTAACGGCTAAATGAAAACATAGTAAAGTTTTATCTTCTGTAAACCTCAGAGATTCAACTCCCTTTGAAAGAATGTAAGTATAAATGCATTCTGCAATACTAAACCATTTTTCTGCATATTTTGATTCAACAGTCCTCATTCTCTCATGCAAGAGAGAAGTAAACTTATTTATGTTGGTAGTTATTAGCATACTCTTGTATACCCCATTATATGGTAAGCCACATGTTTCAGTGTAAATATCGTAGATTACTCCATGAGCTATATGTGTTAAGTTCTCAAGTATGTCAACATCGTTAAGATGCGATGTTAATTCGTTTTTCATTTTAATCAAAGCTGTAATATTTTCAGATGTTCGAACTGTGAACCATATACATGTACGCCAGAATGTGGCATTATCGAGAGGCTTCCAATAGAGGCGTACATCAGGGCTTTTAATATTGTCACACGACGAGTAAGCAACATCTATTCTATTAGAACCTGTCACCCAGTCTCCACAGCTAGATATTTCACTACGAGTCAATACATCAGATGACACACTCTTATCCTTTACCCATGCTCCTGTGATATCAATAATCTTGATGAATTCTTCAACAGAAATGAATAAGGCTCTATTATTTGCACTTCCGGCTGGAATGCATGCAATGTATGATTGTATCGGGATCCATCCGGTTTACGAATAAATATAAACGACACATTGTTGGGAATAACGAAGGTCTTCGTAAAGATATCAACAACAAACGTAGATGTGGTGAGATGTCATCGTTCCAGCACAGCGAAAAATAATCTACTGATAAAACTCGAGTGTATAAACAATCCTCAAATGTAATGAGGATTTCTTTCTTCCCAATCAGAAGAAAGTAAACAAGAATATGACGTACGAACAGACCATATCAGTTCAAAAATGCGTATAATCTCTCCAGACAACAACAACAATAATAACAATAAACATGTTTACTATGGTAATATGTGTATACAAAGGAGACCTGTACATCCAAATTGATGTGAAACGAGCTTAGACAAAACAAAGTAATAATAATTTAATAATAATAATAATAATAATAATAATAATAATAATAATAATAATAATAATAATAATATAATAATAATAATAATTAATAATAATAATAATAATAATAATAATAAATAATAAATAATAATAAGTATAATAATAAACAATAACAATAATAATAATAATAATAATAAATAATTAATAATTAATAAATAATAAATAATAATAATAAATAGATAATAATAATAATAAATAATAATATAATAATAATAATAATAATAATAATTGTGACACGGATAATATATATATATATATATATATATATATATATATATATATATATATATATATATATATATATATACTATATTATACTAATATATATATATATATAAATATTTATAATTATATATATATTATATATTATATATATTAATATATATATATAATATATAAATATATATAATATATATTATATATTATATATATATATATATATATATAATATATATATATATATATATATATATATATATATATATAATATATATTATATAATACTCAATGTTCATCACATACATATCGTTTTTTACGAGGATTTAAGATTTAAAAGCTCTAAGTCTTTACTCAAAAACCAGTCATTTTCATCGTTATACCTAAGATATTTTTTCACTTCTTCGATACCATCACAGAGTACACATGTAAAAAGTTCATGTTTAGACACTAAAATTTGTTTACTAGATAGATCAGCTTGGTAAATACATTCGTGCCATTGTTTTCTAAGTAAATAGATGAATTTCTGTACATCTATAGAATTTAATAAGCGTTCAATGATAGTCTCAGAACCATCGACCAGATTTTCTTAAATGCGTAATATTCCTGGTATAACATGTAATGTGTAACAGTTACATAATTAGACAGTATTTCCGATTTCTTCTGTCTTTGTGATACCCTCTTCTGCTAATAATCGTTTTCGGTGAATCTAAAACTTCGGTAGACTTAGAGTACTCCTTGTCCCACTCTGCAGCGTGGTGACATATACAGAGTAGTTCGTCTGTACTCATAAAAATACGTTTGTTACTAGAGTATACAGATTGATTAATACAAGTGAAAAAAATCAGATCCATTGGGGCTTCTTTTATATAAGATTGAAACCCCACACCCTGGGATCTTGATTTCTCACTGTATAATGTCTTGTGTAGAGGTA
The DNA here is from genome assembly GCA_015478945.1 of Trachelipus rathkii. Classification (NCBI taxonomy): domain Eukaryota; kingdom Metazoa; phylum Arthropoda; class Malacostraca; order Isopoda; family Trachelipodidae; genus Trachelipus; species Trachelipus rathkii. The sequence goes on from JABUQX010014506.1 coordinate 37,085, forward strand.
TATCTGTTAAGACGTAACATGATGCACACTTAGTGAAAATATAACTTTTTAAACAGAACACAACATCCTAAAGCTTTCAATTCCACAACGATTATGGCTCTAAAATAAGTCTCAGGAGAAAGATAATATAAAATTACGGATACAAACACAAGCCTAAGAGATAAGGAATATTTTATATATCAGAGAAAGGTACAACACATTCATGTTTATACAAAAGCTAACAGGAAGGTTAAACCTGTTTACATTTGTACTTTCACTTTTAGGCCTTACGCGCCATTCGTTTTATGTTTGTATTTGTATTTCGTGTTTCATTCAATGCTATCGCTCCGGTAAACTAATAAATGTTAATTGAAACTAAGAACATAACATTGCTAAAGGGTATAGCAATGTTGTTTAGGTAGACTTGGGGGGCTGTGGCGAAAAGTTGGTGGTCGGTGGTGATTAATGTAATTGAAGATTTGTATGGTGAGGCGGACATTCTGTTTTCTGTTAACCATGTTTGAGTTGGTTGATGCATTGCTGTCTCAGGTTTGTTCTGGTATATAGTGGCATGTTGATGTCATCTGCGTATGTTGTTATGATTGTGTAATCTGTTTTTGGTTGTGGGAGATCGGCCGTAAATAAGTTGAATAGTGTGGGGGATAGTAATGCGCCTTGGGGTGCTCCGTTGTTGATGTTTACTGTTCTTGATTTTGTATTATTTGTTTGTATTTGGGTTGTTCGTTCTGCTGGGAAATTGGAAATCCATTTCTTTAAGTTAGTGGGGATGTTAGATTTTGTTATTTTGTGCAAGTTATGTTTAGGTACTGTATCGAATGCTTTGTTGAAGTCGATTGCTATGATTATTGTTTTATGAGTTGGTTTTGAGTTTAGGCCATTGATTGTGGGTTGTATAATGTTTATGAGTGCGATTGTGGTTGAGTGGTTTTGTTTGAAACCATGTTGGAATTTTTGTTTGATGATGTGTGGAGTTATTTTGTTTAGTATATTTTTCCTAGTAGTTTCCATAGTGATAATTATAATAGAGGAATGGGGCGATATGATGATGGGTCAGAGGTGTCTTTTCCTGGTTTTAATTTGGGTATAATGATAGCTTTTTTCCAGACAAGGGGAATGACGTTTAGCCTGATGGAACTATTATATAATTGAGTTAAAGCTGTGTTCCCTAGGTGTTTGAGGTGTTTGTTTGAGATGTTGTCTGAGCCAGTTGGTGGTAAGTTTTTAGGTGTCTTTGTTATGTTTTCTAGGTTTTCTAATGTTGGGTTGTGGCTGAGTTTTATTTTATTGAGGGCTTTGATGATTTTCCTGTTTAGAGGGTGTGTGGGTTTTAGACTCTGCATTGCGAAGTGAGCTGCGAGAATGATTGCGTGTTGTTTGTTGGATTGGGGGTTTTGTGTGTTTGGGTTTCTGATGGATTCGTGAGTGTGTGTGTTTGTTGGTTGGTTGAGTTTTTTTAGTGTATTTATTGTTTTCCACATTCTGGTGTTATTCGTGTATTGGATATTCTTGGTCAGGAAGGTTTGGAAGTTGTTTGAAGAATGTGTGCTTGTTAAGTTTATGATTTGGGTGTTTAGGGCGTTAATCTGTGTTGTCGTTTGGAGTGATGTGGGTGTTATTTTTCTGAGCGAGTTTCGTTGTTTGAATTAGTTTTTATTCTATTTCAGGTGTTAAGGTTGGGTTGTATTTTTTTTAAGTATCCTCTGGGGATGGATTTGTTAGCTGCTTTTTGAATTGGAGAAGTGAAATTTTGTATGGCTTTGTTGAGTGTTGATGTGTTTGTGATATTTATGGAATATATGTTGTGTTCTATATGGTTGGTGAATCGTGTGCAGTCGGCTTTTTTGTAGTTTCTATATGCTTTTCTGAGTGGGTAATTTGGTTTGTTGACATTTTGGTAATTTTATGATGGGTAGGTGGTCGATTTAGATCAGTTTGTGTTGAGCAGTGGAGTTTTGTGTGTAAATTTGGTGAACATAGTGTTATGTCTGGCGATGTGTATGTTTGGTTGGTTTGAAGTGTGGCTGTTTGTGTTGTTTAAGATGTTTAGGTTTTGAAGGTGGACTATGATGTGGGTTCCTCTTTGATTTGATTCTTGGCGTTGTACCATGTAGGGTGGTGCAGGCGTTGAAGTCACCTCCCATTATGAGTTTTGGGAGGTGGGATATTTGGGGGAGAGGTTTGGTTTTTAATTTCTGGGACATTGTGGTGAT
>JABUQX010014507.1:0-30104 GCA_015478945.1 Trachelipus rathkii
TAACTTAGCCAATTCTTCAGCACTAGAATTAGAATTGCGCTTTCTAATTAGGTTTGGTGAAGTTACTTAACCATATATTTCAGTAATTATTTTAAATTTGGTTTACATTTCTAATTTCAGTTAAAAGTAAACTTAGCCAATTTTCCAGGAATAATTTTAGAATTGCTTTCAATTAGGTTTGATGAAAGTTACTTAACCACAATTCAGTTTATTTAAATTCTCTTTATTATGAAAGTAACTTAGCCAATTTTCAGAATAATTTTAGAATTGCTTTCAATTAGGTTTGGTGAAAGTTACTTAACCACATTTCAGTATTATTTTAAATTTGTTTACATTTCAGATTTATTAAAGTAACTTAGCCAATTTTCAGAATAATTTTAGAATTGCTTTCAATTAGGTTTGGTGAAAGTTACTTAACCACATTTCAGTATTATTTTAGAATTGTTTACATTTCAGATTTATGAGAGTAACTTAAACAATTTTCCGAATAGGTTTAGATAGTTTATGGAAGTTGTTAACTGAGACCTTACATGTAATAGTTTTGGGACTCAATTTTTCTATGGAAATAGTTGCAACATCTTGAATAATTTTATGATAATTGAATTTAGCTTTTGCTTTTGTCAATATTACGTCTATTAACAGATAGTGACTGAGTAAATTGAATTTAGCTTTTGCTTTTGAAGTATTTTACTGCATCTGGATAATTTTAATAAATAGATTTTTTTTTTTTTCCGTTTTTTGTGATATTTTTTTGAATTTAGTTTGCTCTCTTGATATTTTACCTGCATATCCAGTTTTTTCCTTGTGCTTTAAAGTTTGTTTTTCTTTGAAATATTTTACAGGATTTTGATAGGTTGATAATAATAGAGAGAGCGTGTAGATTTCTTCAGTGAAATATTTCGTAAACAGTTATGCACAGGCTTTTTGATAATATTCCTAGTGAAAAATATATTTTAACCACTTTAGTTTGTTCAAGTGAAATATTTTCGTAAACAGTTTGAGAATTCTTGATAATTTTATGAATAATTGTAATAACTTAGTTTTTTCGTGGAAATTATTTCGTAAAACAAGTTTGAAGCTTTGATAATTTTAGAATAAATTTAATCTTTATGTTATTTTAAAATATTTCGTAACCCAGTTGAAGCTTGATAATTTTAGTAAGTAATTAACTTTAAGTCTTTTCATTGAGATAATCTTCTGTAAGCCGAGTATTTGAAAGCTTTGATTATATTTGAGAATAAATTTATCGAACTTTATGTTTTTAGTGGAAATATTTTTAAACAGTCTTGAAGCTTTGATATACATTTTAGAATAAATTTAAACTTATAGTTTTTCATTGGAAATTTTAGTGCATATCTTGGAGAAGAATAGAGAAATTGAAGAAATAATCTACTTTGTTTTTCAGTGGAAATTTTCGTGAACAGTTTGTATGTTTGATAAGGTTTGGATTTTAAGATTAAAATCACTATAGTTTTCTTATAATCTGAAATTATTTCGTAAGCAATTTTGAAGTTGATCGATTTACATTAGATAATATCTTGGTTTATGAGTATAGAATATTAAAGGGAAAATAGCAAGAAATCGTTATAAGATGGAATTTGGCTTTTTAATTCTAGATATTGTTCTAATACAATTTTTTTACTTGGTAATACTGAAGTATAATCACAGGTTCTTGAAATTTCCAAGGGGCTTGATTTAAGATTGGGATATATTTTAGTTACTGAGAAATTGATACACACTTAAAGTTAGTAAACTACTAACTTATACTTTTAAGTCCAGTTGGAGATTGTAACTTTTGGAAGACATAATTGCAACAAGATTCGGGTATTGACTGACCGATAGAGCTGTTATTTCGATGAATTATTATTGTGAATTATATATAATTGCAATGTGATGAGCTGATGTAAAATTAAGAAGAATTTGAACATTAAGATAATAAATTTTGGTAAATAAAGTTGATTTTCCTACAGGTAATTGAACTACCTATTTATATTATAGATATATATATTGACCTTGTAAATAAAAACTGATCTTGTCGGATTGATTATTATTCGTATACTTTGAAGATACTTGAAAGTGAAATAAAAGATAAAAAAGTTGATTCTGTATCTTGTCTAGTTGAGATAGACCTGAAATAAAAGATCTAACTATAACTACAAGAAAAATAATAGACAACCAAAGAGTTTATTAAATAAAACGGTAAAAGAATAATAGTCAACAAAAGAGTTTATTAATAAAAAAATAGGTAAAAAGAAAACAAATAAAAGAGTTTATTTAAGAAGAAGATACTTGGAATAATAGCCTATGTGAAAGTCAATTCAAGTTGAAACATAAAATTAAAGATCGACATTTGGTATTGTATAACACAACGCAATCTTTTGTTTAGCAGGAATAAAATATTACACTATACGATCATCAAATTAAGCTATTTTTCGATTTTCACATTCTCTCACCAGAAGTTTTCTTTTAGTGGTGCAGTTGAATTATAAGGGCCATTTTGAAGGTTAAACCTGCACTACTACAGAAGAAAAGCTTGGTGCCGTGACCAGGATTTGAGGTGGTTATTGCGGAAGAATAAGTAAACAGAAACCTGGTGAAGGGAGTGGGAAAAAAGTAGTTCAAGAAAGTAAGTCAAAAAAGTGAAAAGAAGCAAAATGGAAAGACCCGAAAACTTAGGCACAACCCCAGAAAGACAAGAAGACCAGATACCAGAAGAAGTAGAAATACGTGGTGCAGAGGGTGGATTCAGAGAATCCACACCGATAAATGCAAACTCTCTAGAAAATACAGAGAACCAGACACAAGTGAACCTTACATTAGAGCAAGTGGTGCAAGTGAGAGAACCAAGTCCTCCGGATTTTGTTCAGGAACCAGAGGGGGTAAATCAATTGCCACCTACACCCCATCAGTTACCACCTGCACCGGAGCATGAAACTTTGTATAATCCTCATGTAGCAAGAACTTTGGTACCACCACCATTAAAGTTTTCATTAGATTTGGGATGGGATTTCGAGGAATTCCTCCATGAGTTCGAAGTATACTGTTCTTATACTTATGCTAGAGTACCAGAGACATGGAGCAGAGTTTTGGAGAAATACCTGGAAGGTGATATTCTCGAGGCGTTTAAGAATATAGATGGAGGAAGGATTAAGTACACACAAGTGAAAGAGAAACTTCGAAGTATAATAAAACAATTGGCCACCAGTAAAAATGTCTTATTGACCAGGTTTTGGGCCACTAATAGGAATAAAGAAGAATCTATTATAAATTATTCCATGAGACTAGATCGTTTAGCCACGTTAGCGGGAATGGATAGTGCCCAGGCACTTTATGGACAAATGAAGACGTTAAAGATAATGGACAGTCTAAGTGAGGATGCTGCTGCAAAAGTAAAGTACTCCACTTTGGCTGAGCCTGATATGAGTGCAGATCGGATTATTGAATTGGCCCACAATGTGGAAAGGTGTTTTGAAGTAAAATCAAGTAAAGAAACACAGGGACCTAGTAAGTCTAAAAAAGCAGGAGAAGAGAAACGAAAGGAAGTACAATCTACTGATAAAAGAGAGGAAACACAGCGAAGAATGCAGTGCAACTTTTGTAAAAGAGAAGGCCATACCGAAGAAAAGTGCTATAAGAAGAATAACTGTTGCTTTTGCTGTGGCAAAAGAGGACATCGAATACAGGAGTGCAGATATCGGAGACCTCCTCAAAATGAAAACGATGGTATGAGTAATAGACCAAATGTCGCAGATACAGCTGGTAGTAGTCAAGGAGCCGTAGGAATCACACTAAGTTGCCCGTTTTGTGGACAGAATCATCTTATGAAAGATTGTGAGCAATTTAGAGGAATGATGAGTGCACTTAGACCGGCGGAAAACAAGTAACACCCTTGAGTGAGCAAGGTATCGAGGGTGTAGGAAAGAAAAACCTTGCCGTGGCAAGTTTGGATCAACGTCTATACGTATCTTTGGATACGTCAAAAGGAAAATTACGAGCTTTGATAGATACAGGAGCTGAGGTCAACCTTATGTCTCTGGATATAGTGGAAAAGTATAAATTGAAAGTAAAAAGTCCTCAAGGATTGCAGTTAATCGGGGTACATGGGGATTGCGAACCAGCATATGGGGAGGTGTATTTTTCTTTCAAATTGGGGGGTTATCTTGTGAAGAATGAGTTGTTTGTAGTCAGTACCAAGACCAAGCACGATCTGATTTTGGGAATAGATTTTGTAAAGACCCATTGTTTGAGTATTGACTTAGAGGAAAAATAAACTTAAATTGTAAAATGCAGATCAAGAAATATGTTTGGGGGAATTGAGTCACAATAAAGTTACAGTAACATTTTGTGAAACTAAGATTAAAAAAGAAGACTGACTATTAAACTGGCTATGTACATAAGTGGAATTGAAGGTTGTGCCGAGTAATGTTTAGAAAGACCATACTATAACCAGAACGAGAAGAATAAGAAATGAGATTATAATGACGTTAAAGGTCATTTTGGTGGCTAACTACTGATAATCAAGGGAGGCCACAATCATTTAGTTAAATGGCCTTAAAAAAAAAATAATAAAAAAAAAAAAAAAAAAAAAAAAAAAAAAAAAAAAAAAAAAAAAAAAAAAAAAAAAAAAAAATAATTTGGGGACGAAACAGTGCAACTACCATCAGGAATTATAATGGCAAAAGGAGGCCATAGAACTCCGTGAAAAAGGGAAGGAGTTGTTAGAAGTAGAACAAGTTAGTGAACAAACCACCGATGAGGTGGTAAACATAGAAGAAAAAACATTGAGTGAGCGGTTTCAATTAGGGGAGACTGATTTAAGTAGGGAACAGAAGGAATTTGTTGTCGAGGTCTTGAAAAATTTTGAAGATGTAATTAGTAAGGATGATAACGATGTAGGATACACTGATAAAGTGAAACACAAGATTAAGTTAATAGATGAAACTCCAATAAAACAAAAAGTTAGACGGTTTAATCCCAAAATACAAGCAATGGTTGATGAGGAAATAAGAGTATTAGAAGAACAAGAGATAGTACAAGAGTCTAAAAGTCCCTGGAGTAGTCCAGTGGTACCTGTCATTAAGAAAAATGGTAAAATTCGCGTATGTATTGATTATAGGGCCTTAAACCAAAAGACAGTGAAAGATAGTTTTCCTTTACCCGTGGTTAATGACTATATCTATAGTCTAAAAGGAGCCCAGTATTTCTCGTTACTGGATCGTTACTGGACATGACCAAGGGCTATTATAATGTTCCCATGGATGAAACATCAAGGCCGTTGACTGCTTTTTCTACGACAACCAAACACCTTGAGTTCGTCAGATTGCCCTTCGGTCTCAGCAATTCTCCAGCGACATTTCAGAGATTGGTCAATCTGATGCTACAAGACTTCGATTGGACACAGGTTATAGCATATTTGGATGATATCCTGGTGTTGGGACGAAGTTTCGAGGAACATCTGAGTAATCTGACCAGAGTTTTGATCAAACTAAGAGAATACAAGTTGAAAATAAAGCCTGAGAAATGTAACATCTTTAGGAAACAGATCAGGTTTTTGGGACAAGAAGTCAGTACAGAAGGGTTATTACCAGTAGAGGAATATGTAACAGCCATAAAACAAGCCGCAGTACCAAGGACAATCAAACAGTTACAGAGCTTCTTAGGAAGTGTCAATTACTATAGGCGACATATACCTGACGCCGCTAGATTAATGAAACCACTCTCACAGTTAACATCCGGAAAAAGTTTGAAATGGTCGTTGGAATGTCAGGAGAGTTTTGAAGAAAAGAAAACGGTCATTGTAGCGGAAGCTTCCGAGTATCATGCATTCCAGACTATTGAAGAGTGATCAGACCGTTGGATGTTTTGTTCGTGGATGGCTTCGGGGACGGAGTTGCCGGCTTGGTTTGAAGCCAAAACAAGAACGGGATCTTTAAAAAGTATAGAGCCTATGCTTCATGTTGCCTAAAGTGGATGCACACATGATTAACTATAGCAATCAATAGATAAAATGAAATTGCTGCGTTAAGGTGGGCGAGGATTTAAAGAATATATAGAGTCTTCCTATACAATGATCGATATTATTGTTATCACCTAGGTCGACCAACCACCTATTAACAACTCTACCTGCATAATATGGCTGGTGTGAATTCTCGTATAGCAAGAACTCTCACCGATTTAGCAGAGTACGAATTTGAAATCAGGTACATTCCAGGAAAGTTTTTCTACACTCATAACATTCAGTGTGTGACGTTTTTTTGTCGTATGATGCTAGACACAAGAAGTAGTTCCGATGGCAAGAGGCCACATCAGAAAAAGAAGAGGATTTGTATATCCGGTGTGGATATGAAGTAAGATGAAGAGTGTTGCCTAATCAGGATGGAGGGGAAACATTATCGTTTATAGAGCGTTGTGTGGCTCGATATGATGTAAGTAAAACATCGAGACGTAATCCTACATTAAACCTTTGTAGATGACAACGACTTCAGTAAGTATATGTAAAGTACAAAATATATCTCTTCGGTCCAACTGTGAGTGTTATTGTGTAAGGGTGTAGAGTAATATAGTGTGAAATCTATTCAAGCTGCAACAATTTATAAAGAATGACACAACGTAGGAGCTTTGTGACCACGAGAGATGTGTCTAAGCTGTGCTAAGGGAGTATGTATATCTAATGGGTTTCACTCTACTAATCAAGGACCTAAAAGATACAATATAATCGAATAATGAGACAGAACTACCAGTCTCGTCCTTGGCTAGTATTTGTTTATTCCATGGATACATTAAACTCTGTTCAATTCCGAAAAGAAAAAGAGGTTAATATTGTTCAGACCAGTGGAAAGTGAGGACTAATGTCGTAGATGAGCCTTGATTATTTAAGGAGCTGACAATGTGTAACCAATATTCTGATTGACTTCATGCACCCTGAGAATAGGTGGTAATGCTAGATGGAAATTTGAGTGATTGTTAATGAGATCTATAATAGAAGGGAAAGGAAGAAGAAGTAGTATACGAGGAGGAGTGGCATAGATATGGGAAGGAGAAGAGTAACTATGGTAAAACAAAGTGATAAGTGAGAGTGAGGATAAAACGAAGAAGATGCAGTATTGAAGAAGGATTTAGATCAGGTGAGTTGCCTCAATTGGTTGAGTGAATTGGAAATAACAGAAATGAGTGACTCAAAGAGAAGCAAAGATTAAACAGCGTACAAACAGGAGACAAGCTACCAATTAAAGAAGTTATTGGAAATAGTAGAACAAGAAAAGACCTTAAAAGATAAATAGAAGAAGATAAATCAGACCTCTATTGTGAGTAACCAATTTATAAGAAGGTATACTATACGGCACATAGGCGAGATCTAGAGGAGTGGCATTATATTAAGAATAGAATGGTTGGAGACATAAATCCTACCTTTAATAACTTTAACGATCTGAATAAGTCCTATCATGTATATCGCAGGGTGTAACACTCAAATAAGTACTGGTACACACTATATCGTACGGGATAAAATTCGAAAACCAAAAAATAAGATCATCTTTATAAGTATCGCTACGCCGAAGATGTACAAGTGTTCTGCTAACACACACTTGTTGAACAGCACGTTATCGGCTTGAAATGTCAGGAAAAAATAAGGGATTCCGGCACAGCGAAGTAAAGAACCCACAATGGAAAATATCAAAGCTAGAGACGCGTTTGATAATAGGGATGGGTCGTTTCGACATTAATGGATGATTAATAACTAACCTAAAAGGGAGGATATGCTAAGCATGTTAGTAGAGGGTTATTCGATAGTACATACGCAAAGTGGTTGAGTGGCTGAGTATTCAGCGCCAAAAAGAAAGAGTCGGAAACTGTTGTATGCATTAGTTTTAAAAACACTATATCTACCAACGTTCTAAAGAATCCCAAAAAGAGATACAATACTGACACACTGGATCCGAATTTCGAATCAAAATATTGGATATAATGTTTTGGCACTATATAAGTCAATAAAATACATCAGGTTTGACAGCGCTAACACCCCACTACTAACAGGAGAGTTTGTCGAACGACGTGACAATTTCGGACTATCAATACTATTAATTTTATTTCGCATGTTGGACGATGTGAAAACATGGGATGAACAGTTGGGAGATATAGTCGCGGTATATAATCATAGTTATCATAAAGAATTGCGTCAAACACCAGCCAGTTTATTTTTGGATAATATCAAAAAACAAGAACCAAAAGAGAAAGTATGGAAAGACAGGGACCCGAAATATGAACCCTTTAAAATGGGAGAACTAGTGTTAAAGAAAAACATTTATAAAGGGCATGCTGTTGAGAACAAATTAGCTAAGAGGTTTCATGGGCCATATCAGATAATTAGAGTATATAACAATGGTGTCCTGTATGATGTACAACATCAATATCGCAGTACATTGTTGTATAGGGTGCATCAGACCCACTTGAAAAGGTTCCATCAGGGTCCAGAAGAATTAAGAACTAAACTTATAGAGCAAGAAACAATTAAGGAAACTGAAGAAAACGATTTTGAAGGTTTCGAACCATTAGAAACGCGAGTGGAGGAACATGATTTTGAGGGTTTCGAACCAAAGGAAGCACGAAATATATTTAACCTAAACTGGAAGAAACTTGAAAGATTTAGTATTCCCATAGGGACGGGAGAACGGAAAAAGGAAAAAATTGATGTAGGAATACAAGTGGAGGAAGCATGGAGGCACAGGTTAAATTTTGAGGAAGGGTCCGAAGAAACGTATCATTCAAATAATACAATCTATTATGATACTGTAAATATAGAATCTTGGATTAGAGAAGAATTGGATAGGGATTAAAAAATTAATTAAAATAAAAATAAAATTTTTTATATAAAATATGAACATAACTATAGAAGGGTGGTATGGGTTTTGTGGTCGTGAATAACATATTACTATAGCTGAGGCTAATTTGAATAACCTATTATTATAGCTTAGGCTAATATGGCTGAGGCTAAAAGGAATAATAACTATTTGGAATATGGTTTGCAGTGGCGACCAATATCTTAACTCTTGCTTATGCAATAAAGAAAATAAGTTAATTTTTGTTTGTTTGTTTGTTTCAGATGATGAATAATAGACACGAGGAAATTGCGGGAAGCTCCCGTAGAGAACAACCGACCACTGAACCTAAGATTTAGACCCCGCTTTTGTCTGGCAGCAAGAAGAATGACACTAGTACGCAAAGAGAGACACAATATCAAGAATTAATATTGGTTTAACGTTAGAGGTGCTAGAGATCCGCCCAGAGTAAAGGATCTGCGAGAGAATTTGAGTAGAGAAACTCGCAAAATAAAGCGAGAACGAGGTACATCTAAGTTGTCGTAAGAGCGATTATAAAAACTGAGTTGGAAATTTTGAAGTTAGACGTCGACGACATTTATGGAGAGTCGAACTTGAGAACGAGGAAGAATCTGTATACACTTATTGTATAATTATATTTACTGCAGTACAGTGATGACTTTTAAACGTGCAATTAAGAACTTTATCTCAGAGGGATAGTAATACATTTCAAATATATTAATATGTGTTCCTATAACCGGAACTGTGAGAGAGAGCAGAAAAGAATGGTTAGATTTAAAAATTGAGAGAACCAACTGATAACAAATGGGAAAATAAACCACCCTCTGTAAGGTTATATTTTTTGCAGATCGTGTGCATTTTTGAGTTCCGATTATTGTACAGTGTAATTAATACTGTAGAACTGTAATTGAGAACACTATTTAGCATCGTACATGCCATTACCTATACATATACAACGCGAAAGAACTTAGTAATCAATAATATACTTAGTATGATTGATGGATTGCGATTGAACTTTTTTATGTATATATTATTGGAATAGGAGAAGATATATTATTAATTTGTCTAAACACCCTTGCCTTGGTCGAGAGAAATTATGGGGGCAATATACGTAAATGTTAGTGAGGGCTGTAGAATAAAAATAAGACTCAGTGAGAGATGCGAACGTAACATCCCACTGCTAGAGTAAAGAGTGCTCAGGTAGTAGCCTCGTAACTGCACACTAGAGGCAGACCAACCGTGGAATCTGCCATATGAAGAGAAAACTGTAAACACTTCTGGCGCTTATTAAAGCATAGCGTAATGAACTATTACAGAGGTAATTATAATATAATAAGCGGAGGGTACGTGTGAGGAAAATCATCGAGAATGACATTATTGAGGGCTTTAGAATCATTCATAGGATTTATAAATATATTATATTTATTATATTATATTATATATTTATTTTATTTTATTATTATTAAATGTAATAATGAAGATGATTGACTGAATGAAAATTGACTTCAAAACATATGAAAGAAGTATAGTAATACAAAGAAGATTAGATAGAAGAACATGGAAGGAAATCAGGAGCGGATGGGAAGAGAAAAATTTTCTATATGAAAGAGCTGGAAAACAGGATACAATTTAAACAACCATAAAAATTATGAGATTCCAGAAAAGGAACAGAGATTTACCTGTATAATCAAAAGATCTTGGAACAATGATGATATAAAAATTGAGGCACAGAAAGTGAGCATTAAGATAACAAGTAGTTTGCCCATTTATCGCTCTCGAGGAGGAGCAGACCATCTTGCAACCAGTCTCTGCTAAGAAACTCAAGCGCCATTGGAGGCATTACAGGGGAGTGAGAGTGTCTCGTATGTTGAATTACAGGTAACACTGCATAGACGTGATAGATACCTTATTAGGTAAGCTGTGCATTTGATTTTAGGTACTAATGTATTAATGATTTATTTATATATATTATTATTATTATTATATATTATTTATTTATTATTATATTGATATTTAATTATTAGTTGATTAGTATTATTAATATTTAATTTATTGATAGGGCTAGTATAATAGATACTATTCGATTAAATTAAGAAGCAAATATATCATGTAGGATTCTCACATTATATAATAAAGTTCAAGATTATAATAAAAAGCCGTAATTTGTAGAATTCATAATATATTTAAAGATAATAATTATGCATAACTTTATAAAGAATAATTTAATATTATTAAATAAAATGTTTAAAATAGTTATTAGCATTTTTTATAGTTTAATGTAAGTATATGAAATAGTTTATAAAATAAGTTTGTGTGTTCGATAGTTAAGTGAGTATGTAAACTATGTAGCATTATAGATGATACATATAATTGTTATAGCACACTGATTTTTGAGATAAATGAGTATCCGTGTAACAATACATATTTTAGAGTTGAGAATAAATGCGTGCAGCAGATGCAGTAAGGTATGCTGAGTTATAAAAAGATGATTCTAAATGAAAAATTATAAGCAATAAGTCAAGTAGTGGCGATCGTCTGGTGAGTTAGCGATAACGATAAGATACTAGATGAAAATGTGAAGAGTATCTAACAATAGATTTACACCAAGAGTTAGTATATAAAGGTTAGATAAAAACAGTTAGGAGATTGTGAGATATATAGATCTACTAACGTAGATACAATAATATGTATAATAAATATTCAATTGCTATTGATGAAATCAAAAGGGGGAATAAGAAAAAGAGAATACATGGAGTACGCAAAAGTCCATAATATAATTAGGTATTAATAAGTAATGAAGTATGGCACATCTGAGAAATAACTCTTGAGAGTATTTATGACGTCGATCAAAGCCAATAGTGTAGTAACATGTGAGTGAACTAACGGCTGTCATAATATATATATATTATTACGATAAGGGCTCTAAGCTTGGCTAATAGATACGTGTTAAGGGTATATTTACACTGTGAGCGTCTGCACTTATTGAGTGATCTAAATAATATAATGTTATAGAACTTGTTGTGAGTTGTGTGCGTAAAGAGAGATCCATATAACGAGTCCGCGGAGTTAGATTGAGTAAGAAAGAGAACTTGGATATTTAGAGGAGAGAGAAGTGTGTAGAAAATAAGTGTGGAATGTAACTTATCAGAGTCGTGTTGGCGAGAGCATATGAGTATTATAGTGCTTCTGAATCTTGAGTGTAGTCATACAGTGAATATAAAGTACTTTATTCTTGTTTTGTACTGTAATAAGATAAAAGCGTGTAAATGTGATTTACTACATTCATGTTTTTTTATTGAGCTATGTGTACCTTAATTATAATGGATAATATAAAGTGAGAAGAGATTTTTCGGTGATGTAGCAGTAATTTATAGTAAGTCCTAATAGTGCAATCAGTTTGGTAGATGAGTAATTGTTAAGGTGCTTATCAAGTATAGGACTGCTTAGCGGCATCTATTATATTGTTGACGTCGTCTATCAAGAAGATGTTACACTTGTGTATGATATCATTAATATTCTTATTTGGATAATTAAATAATTTTCCAACTTTCAACATAATTGTGTAACATTTAAGAAAGCACTTCTTTGGTTTCTATACCGGGTTAACATAAGTCTATGCTTTCTCATAGTTCTAAGTGTGAAGTTTGTGGTGAATCAAACGTGTAGACTTGTACGTTGGGCGAGGAGAAATAATTAAAATTCGCGAGCTTGAAATAGGAATCACAGACGTCAAAACACTTGTAATGCACAATATGAGTGCGAAACCCAAAGTCAGTTCAGCTGGTAAGAGATTGTTGAATTTTAAGAAATGGAAAATGTCGTTTATGTAGAAGCTACACAATTACAACAGATGAGCTCAGGTGTTTATCTCTGTTAAGAATTGACCTTCAGCGAAGTGTCAATCACAATGATACTCTAAGTCTAAAAGTTGAGCGGCTAAATGGAGCGTGTGCAAATCAAAACTAACGACAGAATTAAGAACGCAAAGTAAAAATTTCAAATGTCAATCTCAATCTAAAGTCCAATCATCGAAGTTAATTAATCCAGGTTAGGATAAAATGTAATAGTTTCAACAAATTGTATAATCTAAAGTCAATTACAAATAATCTGAGTCTAAAAGTTATCCATTCCGATAAGTTTCAAGTTCAAAAGCTAAGTTCAAAAGCTAAGTTCATAAGAAGTCTTTCGAAGGAGTATTAAAATAATACAAGGTTATTCTGTCAATAGCTGTCACCCAACTATGGAGTCGAAAATAAAGCTAACCTTGTTCATAAAGCGTGAAAGGTATTTCTCTGTGTATTATTCGAGTGTGAGAACGTCCAAATTCGCTCACTGTCAACTATCGATTGTGAAACTAACGATGAAGTCCGCCACTCAGTCCAATACTGTACGACACTTTCCCAATGTTTCACTAAGGTACAATCTTCGAAATGTTATGATATCGGTAGTGTTCAGGATAATGTTCGAACTTGTGTTAGATTAGGTGATTAATCTTCAATTGGCTCTGATGGGTTCAGACAATGGTGTCGCATTGTTGTTACACTAGTCGTATCTGGTCATTGTGGGTGTTCTGTGTAGCCGAAGTTTTCAACGTTAAATTCTTTAGAACTACCGGTGAAAATTAGATAGTAAATTGAACCAAATATACAGAGTCGATGTTCAATGCTGTATATCAACAATGATATATACTCTTCTGATGCAAGTATCCGTTGGACTAGTTAAACTATATCGTAATAAATTACGTAATCTCCACAAAGTAACCTTATAAGATTATTCAAAAATGCTACTAAGCTTCAAACAACTTCCAAGCTCAAATAAATGTTTACCAAATAAAATAAAATCTTTTTAATATTTATTTATTATATACAGGCTTGGCTTCAATTAAAAATGCTTCAATAAAATATGTCTTCATACAGCTTTATCAAATCGTTAACTAATAACAAATCAAACTTGAACAAACCAAACAATTATATTATGATTCATAGAACAAAATCAAGCATCAAAACAACTTATATTCAAAGCTGCTTCCGAAAATTTAATACCAAATTATTAAATTTTATTCAAATTTATTACAAAATATTAAGCCTCTATAAGAGACTATGCTTCACGTCTTGACAAAATATTAAGTTTTCAAAATGAACTATGCTTCACGTTGTGATAAAATACTAAGTTTTCAAAATGAACTATGCTTCACGTTGTGATAAAATACTAAGTTTTCAAAATGAACTATGCTTCACGTTGTGATAAAATACTAAGTTTTCAAAATGAACTATTCAGACTTCAAATACTAAGCTGTCAAAAATAAACTATACAGATTTCAAATACTAAGTCCTCAAAAATAAACTATACAGATTTCAAATACTAAGTCCTCAAAAATAAACTATACAGATTTCAAATACTAAGCTCTTAAAAATAAACTATACAGATTTCAAATACTAAGCTCCTAAAAATAAACTATACAGATTTCAAATACTAAGCTCCTAAAAATAAACTATACAGATTTCAAATACTAAGTTTTCAAATTTCGTACAACTCAATTCCGTTGCAACAGTATCAAAATTAATATATATAGAATTTACCAACTACCGTTAAATAACCTTTTCATAGGTACGGCTGTTGATAACTAAATCAATACTAACTAAATTTTATAAAACTAAAACTTCAAACCAGAATCAATACGTAAACTTCACTGACAAACTAACAAGTTAAACTATAATTTAATTTATAGTCATTGATCTGACAACACACTTTACTTCAAAGAGCAAATCAATATGCAAACTCTAAAATATTTCTATCAACTATAAACATAGGCTAAGGCTCTTTTTGTAACTACTATTCAAATTATCTTTACAATATATAGGCTAAGGCTCTGTTATTAACTAGGCCGACTGTAATCCAAAATGCTACTGCAAATAACCTTTTTTGGCTATGGCACAAATAATTTCAACTCATATATGATCAAGTCACATATAATGATACTTTATCAAACTAATCAACAATTTGATATTACCTGCAGAATCCTGTGTCAAAGTCGATATCTAATAATAAGTTTCCTATTCTAAGCTGGACTTTTTATTTACAATTTAAAATATATAAATGAACATATAAACAAATAAATAAGATTTCAAAATTTCCTAAATGTGAACACTGATGCTTTGCGCGCATCAAACGATCCTAACAGTTCAAGAGGTTGTCAACAAGTGAAGTCTCCACGACTATGCTGGCGCCATTTTGATTCGGTTTCATGACGTCACAGCCATCTTGCTAGTTTGTGGGAATTTCTTTAAAAATTCCCTTTTTTCCAAAATGTGTTTCTTAAAATAAAAATATAGTGATTAATACATTTTTCAAACAATTTTTACATACTTAAACCACTATTTTTATTAATTTTCTTTCTTAATTTTTAATTTCTTTCTTTACTTTAATAATCTAGTTACCTTTATTACATACACATTCTTGCGCACATATGTACATTATTATGCACACACACACACACACCACATATATATATATAAATATATATATATATATATATATATATATATATTCTTTCATAATTTTTATTCATCCTATACATCTGTCCCATTTCTACATTATACATTTTACTGCTTAAAAACTCTATCCTTAATTTACATAACTAAACTTTTATACTTTTACTATTTAACTTTAACATATTTACATAGGCCCTAAGCCTGAACTTTTAAAATTGACCATATGTGTATTATATCTTCAAACCCTAAATTACTTTATCTATCTTAGCAGTATTACTATTTATTTTCTAGCACTAGGTCTTTATTACTTTTTACATTTTTAAATAACAAAGTTTGATTTCTTACCTCATATCCATATTTCACAGACCTTGTTTTCAGATATTTCCAGGTATTTACAGGTCCCTATCACACCTTTCTTCTAAAAGATCCTACGAGGGTCTTCTAGGGTGGTATGATTAAACGTCTTCTTCTTCTACAATTCCTCCATATCCTCCACTGTCATGCTGATGTAACTCTACTTGTTTATATCTTTATACCATACTCTCCTCTCGTTTTAACTCGTACAAGTGTCTCCTTTCTCACCATGTAATTACACATTCCGCAACCTTGCTTGTATTATCATACAAGAATTTTCTCCATTTTGTCATTTCGGGAGTAAAAAGTCTTTTCCAGCCATCACTCCGAATCTCTTCCAGAGTTCGGGAACCATAATGGATTTACGCAACTAGGCTCCGTTCTTAATTTTAATGGTCCAAAGAGTCATTTCTCGATGATTTCTTGCCATTGTTAATGATTTACTTAGTTAATATGCTATGATTCGTTTGGTAGCCCTTTTTAGACTCTGGTTTCTTGTTTGAGTCGTTATCTTTGGAGATAGTTTCTCAGAAGTGTTATAATCGGGCTTTTCTTTCATATGCAATCCGTCAGACAGTTTGTCCTGGTATAGGGTAGTTCAGTATACTTCTGTGCGTGTGCGTTTTGTTTGTTTGGTTTGTTTGTGTTCTACACATGAAAAGTTTATATTCCTCTACGTCTTGGTTTACCTCTAACCCAAGTATATTGACCCATTCTGGCCAATGCAAGTGGTTTTGGACAAATATACTCAATCCAATGATCGTAAAACTCATTCACATTATTGATAAATTCTCTCAAGTATTGACGACTAGCTCTTGATGAATATTGTCGGTCAACTGTTCTTCTGTCCAAATCATTACGAAGTCTCTGTCGATTGTAGCGATCAAAGTTAGGTGTATACGGCACAGTACATATTACCTTGCAAAATGGGTAATCTTTTCCCCATTTCATGATATATCTGCACAGAGTTACAACTAGTTTTTCCATTTCCAGATCAGTATTCGAAATCATAATTTTACTATTAGTATTTCGGAAGTATTCAAGTCGAGTAAAATCACACTGTAATCCTACTAAAATTACTAAGTGGATCAAGTCAGTTTCTCTTTTTCTGTTTCTCTCCAATATTGCTTCTGTCAGTTGTATCATCTCCATGATTTTTAGACCATTTTTGTAATAGAATTTCACATCTTTGTAGGGCATCTCTTCCGGGTAATCGGCTAGAGCTCGTACCCTACTGTCACCGATGATCACAACTCTCTCATCATATTTGTCTATGCGACGTCTAGTCCTCCTACTGGTACTCATTCTGCAATATAGAACGTATATTATTTTAACTATTTAAATTACATAATTTATCTGGTGCTCATTGCCAAACGATCTCTTATTGATCCTTAAGGCAACGATTTTCTTAAGGCACCTATTTATTTTCATGTTTTCCATGGTGACCAGTCTCCTAATCACCATGACAATTTTAAATTTCTTATCTCAGAGCAATTATTTTTCCTCATCCTGACATTCATTTCTGAACTCAGGATTATATGATATTTTTCATATTTTGTTGTCAAAGTAATCAATTTTCAGATTACTGAGTCAACCATCTCAAAAATTTCTTTTTTTTTTTTCTTCAAACAATCTTTGATCACCAAGGTGATCTATTTTCCCTTTATTTCGTTACTCAAACAATCTTTATTTGATTATTAAAGTAACTTTATGAACTTCAAACAATATTTTTCCAATTACTACCATGATCAGATTCTTATTCATATTTTTATGTTACCAAAGCAATCTTTACTTGATTACTGAGGTAACTATATTTATTTCATAATTAACTACTTTTTTAATCTCTCTCAAGTTCTTCCAAAATCCACGACTCCATATTTACGGTGTCGTAGTAAATTGTGTCATCCGACATATCTATGGTATTCTCCGTAGGAGATTCAATATATGACTCAAATAAATTTCGTCCCCATACTTCGTCAATATCAACTTGT
This sequence comes from Trachelipus rathkii, assembly GCA_015478945.1. NCBI lineage: Eukaryota > Metazoa > Arthropoda > Malacostraca > Isopoda > Trachelipodidae > Trachelipus > Trachelipus rathkii. The sequence goes on from JABUQX010014507.1 coordinate 17,671, forward strand.
ACTCCTGTATCTCTAAATTGTGTTTTCCTACTACCCATCCCTGATCCTAATGGTATGGAAAACCGTTCTAATTTTTTCCAATTTAAGGCAAATGAGTTTTTTACTGTTTCGTCCGTAAATCCCTCAAAATCTTTTGGAACATTACTAAAGTCTAATGGGTCAAAGCCCTCAAAACTATACTCTGACTTAACGCTCTCTTTTTCTAATTCACTACCTATATTTTCACTACCTAATCCCTCTAATTCTTTTGTACTTTCATAAAACCTTTTTAAATGAGTCTGATGCACTCTATACAATAAAGTTTTTCTATATTTATGTTGTATATCATATAAGACTTCATTCCCATAAACCTTTACTATTACATAAGGCCCATGAAATTTCTTTGCCAGTTTATTAGCAACAGCATGCCCTTTATATATGTTCTTTTTTAAAACTAACTCATTCAATCGAAATGGCTCATAATTTGGGTCTTTTTCTTTCCATGTTAATTTTTCTGACTCAATTTTTCTTACGTTATCTAAAAATAAGCTAGCTGGGGTTTGCTGTAATTCCCTATGGAAACTATGATTGTACGTACTGACAATATCACCTAATTTACAATCCCAAGTATCCACGTCATCTAACATTCTAAGCATGTTAAGTATAGTTCTATTTACTCGTTCTACAATCCCGTTCGTTGATGGTACATTTGCAGCGGTTAATCTATGATGTATGTCTTTCCCTGATAAAAACCCATCCATCAACTGGTTCCTGAATTCTGATCCATTATCTGTTTGTATCTCTTTTGGGTTTTTTAAGAAAGTAGCCAACATAACTCGAAAATTAGTTAAAACTGTTTCAGCTTTCATTTTTTTTTTTATCCGTAGGGGTATGGCTTAACCATTTTTGAATACAAACTGATACCTACTAATACATATTATATTTCCTATCTTATAAGTGCATTGGTAAAACATCCTTAAGTTAGAGCCAATCAATGTCAAAACGGTCCCTATTTTGCTTTCAAACTTTCTCAAGTTGTACTAAAGATGTAGGATTGCATTTTGATAAAGTTTTACATCAATCGAAGTTTTAGTTAAATAATTATAATTACAGTGTGATAAGCTTTCGGATGCCATGCTAATGCGCTGATCTTCTGCAGTAATTTATCCCGTCCTAAATGAAAGTATTTTTTGTGAACGTCTATACTCAAGTTAATCATATCATGATAAGCTATTATTGGGACTTGTCGCTGTTCATTCAATTTTATTAGGTAACCATCTTGACACTTTATTTCATGCAAATATCTACTAAACGGTCGGAGGACAAAATCTTGTTTCATTTGTTTCATCCTTTCTGAATCATTTTGTTCTTGGCTCAACACTTCTAAAAGTTTTTTCAATTGACGGTCATCTTTTTGCCTTCGCTTCACTTTTTCTTGTAATCTATCTTCATCATAGCAGTATATAAGTGTTTCATTCAATGCTGGTAATTCAAGTTCAGTAAATTTTTGTTATCATTCCCCTTCGCGAAGTGCTCGTTTGTTATAGCTTCCTTATTTCTTCCTTACTCTCTCATTACTTCTTCCTCCTGGTTTCCGTAACCTCTCCTCTAACCATCTCATTTCTGTTCCTGCTGAAGTTCGAACCGCACAACTTCGTGGGGTTAACCTATTCCTTCATTTATTATTCAATTATATTCAATTATATTACTAATTTGAATTACAAACAAATCCAATTTTTGAACTTCTTTCTTTCTGTCTCAAGCAGGTTAAAGATGAAATTAACCATCCAACAATGTAGAGATTGCAGAGTTTGTGTGCAGTTCTTCTTGTGTAACGTGAGTTGGTTATATATAGTTCTTTGTATACTTATAAGGTTGTCGTCTTCCGTATTGATAGTATGTTGCTTGCAGTAATTGGGTATGCGACATGTGCTGATGTTTTCTCTACGGCTTATCACGCTTTGTTGTCTATATATTTCATGCGGTCTATTCTTAAGGTTACTCTACTTTAGTCATTCGGTTCGCGTTTCGTTTTAGTGTGTTTGGTGTCTCTGTGGTGTGGTGTGTTATGTGTCGTTAGGTCCAGTCAATGTTGGCGTCTGTATTAGTGTTCCTTTAGATGTCACTCTTTGTCACTCGTAGTTGAACTTGTCTTTTCTCGCAAGTAGGGTACTAGTTTAGGTATGAGTTTTCGGTCTCATAGGCTTAGCGGTGGAATTGAGACGTATGCGGTAACTGGTATGTTTGTCTTGTTTGAATTTCGTGATTCGTGTCCGGAGCCTCAGTGGTGTGCTGGTGTTGGTTACTTTAAGAGGGTCCTCTTATATTGGGGTATAGGCTTTGTCGGTATTCTGGTGGTGTGTGTGTGTCTCCATTGTTGTCTGTAGTTTTGATTGGTTATCAAGCTTTTTCGCATATGGTTTGTGTTTCATCGTCCAGTTGTCTCCGACGTATTCTTGTTGGAGCTCAAAAGGCGTCTGCTAATAAGGTTTCGTAATTGGAAATCTTTCCAGGAAATGTAACTTTACTCAAAATCGTACTTGCAAATCGGTCAATAGTTCTGGCGATTCAAAGAATTACTCCTGCCATGTTGTGGTAAATAAAGTCAAAGGCTGATGATCCGACCATATGATGAATTTTCTGCATCTTAAAAACACTCTAAACGTCTTTACTCCCCATCTTAATGCGGCTAATTCTTTTTCCAGCGTACTATAATTCAGTTGTGCTCCACTGAAACACATTGAAGCATAAGCTATCACTTTACTAATTCCATCCTGCTGCTGTTTTAGGCAAGCGCCTGCACCCATTCCCGAAGCATCAACAAATAATTCCAGGGGTTCTACACTCTCATAATCTGGGAATGACAATATGGGTGTTTCAGTCATTGCCTCTTTTAGTCGGTCGAAGCTATACTGACATTCCGTAGTCCATTTCATGCTCTTACCAGATGTTAATCTTGACAGTGGTTTCATTAATTGGGCGGCATTCGGGATATGCCTTCGATAATAGTTAACGCTTCCAAGGAAGCTTTGCAGTTGCTTAATGGTTTTTGGCACTGTCGCTCGTTGAATTGCAGTGATGTATTCTTTTAACGGTAACAATCCTTCTGAACTTACTTCTTGGCCCAAAAATTTGATGGCTCTCTTAAAAATGTTGCATTTCTCCGGCTTGATTTTCAAATTATATTCCCTTAATCGAATTAACACATTAGTCAGGTTCCTCAGATGGTCTTCAAAATCGCGCCCCAATACTAAGATGTCATCTAAATAGGCAATCACTTGAGTCCAATCGAACCCTTTTAACATTAAATTCACCAGACGCTGAAATGTTGCTGGACTATTACTGAGACCAAAGGGTAAACGTACGAACTCCAAATGCTTAGTCGCAGTCGAGAAGGCAGTTAACGGTCTTGATTCTTCATCCATGGGCACGTTATAGTAACCCTTAGTCATGTCTAAAAGTGAAAAATACACTGATCCTTTCAGGTTGTAAATATAGTCAGCTGCAACTGGTAATGGAAAACTATCTTTTAGTTTTTTGATTAAGTGCTCGATAATCTATACAGACTCGTATTTTTCCATTCTTTTTAATTACTGGTACTAATGGACTACTCCACGGACTCTTCGATGGTTGTATTATCCTTTGCTCTTCCAACCCAGCCAATTCCTCATCAACCATAGCTTGGATTTTTGGGTTGAACCGACGTACTTTTTGTTTGATAGGCGTGTCATCTGTTAACTGTATATGGTGAGCCACTTTATCTGTGTAACCCACATCATTTTCGTCTTTACTAATAATGTCCTTAAATTGAGTTAACACTTCCTTAACTTTTTCTTTTTGTTCTCGGGTCAAATCAGTTTGATTCAACTGGAACCTTTCTTCTAAAGATACTTCCTGGTTATTAGGAAGATCTGTTTCAAATTCATTTATGTCTCTGATTTCTACTAGGTTATTTCCTCTTTCGATTAATTCCACTTCAACTGCTTTAGCTATAACGGATCCTGATTGTATATGAGCAGTTTCATCACTCAAATTAATAATACTTACTATCGCTTTTGGACCTTTATTTACAGTATTTGAAACTAACAACCCTTTTTGATCTAAATCATAATTCTTTCTTTCAGTACTATATAAATACGGTTTCTTAATATCCTCTGGCCAAGTCAATTCCACTATACTAACACATCCAGGTTTAATTGTTACATTTTTGTCCAGTTTTAATTCCACATTATCTAATGACACACAATTCCTACTCAAGTTACAAAGGAATACTTCTTGACTTTCGAAACGACATGTTAATTTATTTTCCTCGCAAATCTATAGTCAAACAATGAGTCTTTATAAACCCTATTCCCAATATGAGACATGTTGTTTGTCATTCAATTATGAATCGTTCATCTCTAACAGAATACCCTCCTAGAATAAAGGAAAAAGTATCGCTTCACCAACAAGTTTGGTCAACAATCCCATGTTACTCTCTATTAAATGATCCCTTTATTGTTCTGAGTTCACCGTTTCCAATACCAAAACTTTTTAGCGATACGTCCTTATGCGCATCATGCTCATTGATTCTATCCACCCTCGCTTAGCCTCTCCATTACATGAGTTTAGGTTGCTGATCAAGTTCTTAAGGACCTGGGCTGTCGAATAAAGAAAAAACGGGGAAAACTCATGGCGGGAAAACGAATGTAACACCTTGAATCGTGCAGGAATTGAGGGTGTAACATTTTATAGCATATTACATATCAGTGATTGCAGTAACAATTGGAAATTCTTTCATGGGCACATGGCTATGCATACTGAATTTGCACTAAGGATTTTATTGTCTAGTACCATAGCACCATACCACATTCCTATACGACGCATTGACATTAGTGCGGCTGTTAATCGCACTCGTTATCCTCCGAGTATTTCCTCATCTCTCTATTCGAGGCAGCCCTTGACTTGAAATGCCAGAGTCTAAATTTCCATGAGATTGCTATTTTGATCTCTATAGATAAGACGGCAGGGTTTAGATACTTCTAAATAGAGTAGCCACTATCATTTATTGAGTGTATCGGAAATCACGTGGCAACCATTCTTGAATCTTAGCGTATAAGAATAAGGCGAATTGCTCTGTTTTTAGAACTTGGACCGTGCGACTATTTTTAGGCATTATGTTCGACACCGAATCTTGATGGTTTTGAATCCAAAAACCATTTTACCCTTATCTTCTTGGATTCTGTGATGGGGATGGCGCTTATTTTTGCTCAGTATACAGATATTTGATTAACTGATATCTCCCTATAATGTAGTAGAAACAAAACATAAGCCTCACTGATAATATATTGGGAAGTAGCGATTTCACTTCACCAGCGATATTTCAACTAATGTATAGTTGCATGACTTATAGATTAAGCAAGAGTGTAAGATTCTTTCTTAGTTTTAGATTTCAGTAACCTCTAATATGATGTTCGTGCATATATATTCTCATTTATTAATTATGTTATTTTTCTTTTTTCTGCTTACTGTCCTACAGAGAGAGGCATGGAATCTTGTGCTGTTGGATAGCACATCTAGTATTTATTCTATCGAGTTAGATGGCTAAATATGGGACAAAATTCTGATCCATACAGATCTGTACTGTAGCGACTGTATTAGTGATGTTCTGTAAAATGGGTTGGGGCAATTAAATTTTTGTTCCTTCTCGAGCGATTTGCGGAGAAACACTCCGCGTGGGGCTTAATTTTATTCAATTACCGGATACCTGAAAGAAGAATTAGATTTAGATCAAAAAAGGGTTTTATTTTAATAGAGGGGTTAAGTAGGATGATCACATGCCGGATAATTGCGTTATTAATTCTCAATTGAGATGATTATACAGATCACAAGAAATCAATACTTTGATGCTCCGTTTTACAGATTATATAATAGGCAGTTGGGGCATAGTCTCATATTTCCAGAAGATAAAGAGGCTGCTTGAGTTTTTATCCAAATATCATTAGAGTATATATGTAAAATGATTAGAAGGCTACCGTATATATAATAATTTCTTTGTAGGAAACCACAATATCTTTCTGTTATAAGAAGTAACATCTGTAACCCTAGGGTGTAGTTAATTGTTTATTGTACTTTCCTACGAGATAGAGTTAGTGTTTCTTCAGTTGATCTACAAACTCCGGTTTTGACTCGCTAGTAGAACGAAATAATAGAAAAAGTTTAAGGAAGTTCTTAACATTCAATCCTTCCTATCAAGGAGTTAATTATATTAAGTATAAAATGCACTCGCAAGAAGAATAGATAGTCATCCCGTAATGAGGTATATCTCAGCCATGAAACATCCATAAGTCGGTCCTCCATGTTCCTCAAATAGGTATTACCCAGTTAAACAGTTATTGAAATAACTGTGCTCGTGAGTGAACTAAACAACTGTCAAACTAACGATAGTAAAGAACTCGTTCAGACTCCCACCCGGTGAATCTTACCTCGAAAAACTTACGCATATGAGACAGGTGCCAGGAGGCTTAGTAATAAGGTCTGACATAACCGGAAGTAGGAATTTTGGATTTGCTTGACAAGGTTGTGGAGATGTAGGGTCACAAGGTGTGATCAGTGGATTAAATCAATCGATACGATACGAATAGTTCTATTGGTGGGTGTGTCTACATGTTATGCTTACCAGTAGTTATAACTATTAAAAAGAGGGTGTAGGAGATATAGTATAAAATCCGCACGCTTGTTTGTGCTATGATCTTAATGTCACAATTACTACGCTGTAGTTCTCCACTACAACTACTGGTTCAAAGTAAGTGACGTCAAAAAACAAGATTCGTATTTTTATTTTTCTACAGCCTCGCATATTTTACTCCATTTTAGATTCGCCACGCTGACCCATTTATGGATGATTATTAACACTTAAACCTTCATATACTAAAGCGCGATTCCAAAAGAGCTTCTAGAAGTCTATATTTAATTACATTCTCCACTGTAGAAACATGTAAACCAAAAGCTTAAACTAAAATACGTTGCCCTTAAAACGCTTTAAATAAAAGATAAATTTGATCTCTGTTTTTTTCTTGTTTCTTCTTTTCGTTCATTTCACACTGCCATCATAGAGTATTATTATCCGCCGTCTAATTCACACACAATTATACGCCGAATATTGGTCAACCAAGTAAATGTCCAGCCAACATTTCGCGTCTGAGTTGAATTTAATGTAAAGGGGTTCGATGGACTCAAGTGATTGTCTGTATTATAGATGATATATTGGTATTGACTGAATCTTTCCCTGAGCATTTGAAGAACCTGACTAATGTGTTAATTCGATTAAGGGAATATAATTTGAAAGTCAAAGCGGAGAAGCACAACATGTTTTTAAGAGAGCATCAAGTTTTTTAGGCCAAAGAAGTAAGTTCAGAAGATTATTACCAGTTGAAAGATACTCAACAGCAATTCAACAAGCCGACAAGTGACAAAAACTGTTAACAACTGCAAGAGCTATCGCTTGAAGCGTATAAATTCTATGGAAGGCATTCCGAATGCGCTCAAAAATGACCACTATCCAAGTTAACATCTGGTAAAAACCTAAAATGGACTACGGAGTGTCAATATAGTTTTGATCGACTAAAAGAGGCAATGACTGAAACACCCATATTGTCATTCCCAGATTACGAAAGCATAGAGCCACTGGAGTTATTTGTTGATGCTTCAGGAATGGGTGCAGGCGCTTGCCTGAAACAACAGCAGGATGGAATTAGTAAAGTAATAGCTTATGCTTCAATGTGTTTCAGTGGAGCACAACTGAATTATAGTACACTGGAAAAAGAATTAGCCGCATTAAGATGGGGAGTAAAGACGTTTAGAGTGTTTTTGAGGTGCAGAAAATTCATCATATGGTCAGATCATCAACCTTTGACTTACTTACACAACATGGCAGGAGTGAATTCTAGGATCGCCAGAACTTTGACCGATTTGGCGGAGTATGATTTTGAGATAAAGTATATTCCTGGAAAGTTTAATTGCATTAGCGACTTTTTGTCAAGATGTGGAATGAGTGAACCCATGGAAGCAGTAGCTCTAGAAATGGAACAAGATACTATACCTATAGGATTTAAAGTACAAGACATCCCTGGAGGTGGAAATTCAATATTCCAAGCAATAGCTTTGTATCTGTTTGGCAGTATGGAAACTCATAAGTTAGTTCGAGAAAAAGCAGTTAATCGAGTGCAAAGTGACATTAAAGAATTTGGATTAGTGGATAGTAAAACACAGAGACAACAACTAAAGAGAATGAGAAATTTAGGTACTTTAGTGACCGCTGAAATTATAGAAGCGTGTGCCAGAGAAAATAAGATCGCTATATGGGTATATCATGGAAGAGACCTTAAGATTCAGTATAATACGAATAGTAGAGAAGAATTACCAATTTGCCATTTACATTGTGTGGATGGAATTCCTTTTAACCTGCTTGAAACAGAAGAGAAAGAAGTTCAAAATATGGATGTCTTTGAGGAATTTGACGTAGTATACGATTTAATTGATGTGAATGAGGAAATAGTCACACCCCACGAAGTTGTGCTGTTTTCAGAGGGAACAGAAGATGAGTTAGAGGAGAGGTTAGGAAACCAGGAGGAAGAAGTAAGGAGTGAGTCGGAAGATACACAGAGTAAGAGTGAGGAAGAAGAACAGAGCAATTCGGAGGGGGATGAACAAAATTTGACTGAACCTGAATTACCAGCATTGAATGAAACCCTTATATACTGCTATGATGAAGATAGGTTACAAGAAAAAGTGAAGCGAAGGCAAAAAGATGACCGTCAATTGAAAAAACTTTTAGAAGTGTTGAACCAAGAACAAAATGATTCAGAAAGAATGAAACAAATGAAACAAGATTTTGTCCTTCGACCGTTTAGTAGATATTTGCATGAAATAGTGTGTCAAGATGGTTACCTAATAAAAGTGACTGAACAGCGACAAGTTCCAATAATTGCCTATCATGACATGATTAATTTGAGTATAGACGTTCATAAAAAATACTTTCATTTAGGACGAGATAAATTACTACAGAAGATCAGCGCATTAGCATGGCATCCGAAAGCTTATCACATTTGTAGTAATATTGCGAAAACCTGTATTAAATGTCAGGAGAATATATACCAGCAAGAAGAAATAAATCACCAACTTGGAAAGTAAAAGCAAAAGGACCATTTGACATTGTTGCTCTGGATTTAATGGAGTTGCCAATGACTAAGAAGGGAAACAAATATGTATTAGTAGGTATCGATTTGTATTCGAAGTGGTTAATGGCCATACCCTTACCGGATAAGAAAGCTGAAACAGTTTTAACTAATTTTCGAGTTATGTTGGCTACTTTCTTAAAAAACCCAAAAGAGATACAAACAGATAATGGATCAGAATTCAGGAATCAGTTAATGGATGGGTTTTTATCTGGGAAAGATATACATCATAGGTTGACCGCTGCAAATGTACCATCAACGAACGGGATTGTAGAACGTGTAAATAGAACTATACTAAACATGCTTAGGATGTTAGATGATGTAAGTACTTGGGATTGTAAGTTGGGTGATATAGTTAGTACGTACAATCATAGTTTCCATAGGGAATTACAACAAACACCAGCTAGCTTATTTTTAGACAACGTAAAGAGAGTAGAGTCAGAAAAATTAACATGGAAAGAAAAAGACCCAAATTATGAGCCATTTCGATTGAATGAGTTAGTTTTAAAAAAGAACATATATAAAGGGCATGCTGTTGCTAATAAACTGGCAAAGAAATTTCATGGACCGTATGTAATCGTGAAGGTTTATGGGAATGAAGTTTTATATGACATTCAACATAAATATCGAAAAACTTTATTATACAGAGTGCATCAAACACATTTAAAAAGGTTTTACGAAGGTACCAAAGAATTAGAAGGATTAGGTAGTAAAAAATCAAGTAGTGAAGATTTAGGTAGTGAATTGGAGAAAGAGAGCGCTAAGTCAGAGTATAGTTTTGAGGGCTTTGACCCATTAGATTTCAGAAATGTTCCAAGAGATTTTGAAGGGTTTACAGATGAGACAGTAAAAAATTCATTTGCGTTAAATTGGAAAAAATTAGAACGATTTTCAATACCATTAGGATCAGGGACGGGTAGTAGGAAAACACAATTTAGAGATACAGGAGTACAAGTTGATATTGACGAAGTATGGGGACGAAATTTATTTGAGTCATATGTTGGATCTCCTACGGAGAATACAATAGATATGTCAGATGATACAATTTACTATGACACCGTTAATATGGAGTCATCGATTCTGGAAGAACTTGAGAGATTAAAAAAGTAGTTAATTATGGAATAAAAAATAGTTACCTCAGTAATCGAATAAAGATTGCTTTGGTAACGGAAAAAGATATAAAAATGAGAATTTGATCATACTAGTAATCAGAAAAATAATTGTTTAAGTTACTATGGCAATCATAAAGATTGGTTGAGTACAAAATTAAGAAAATAGATCCTTTGGTGATCATAAGATAATTTAAAAGAAAATAATTTGAATGGTTTGACTCAGTAATCTTTGAATTGATTCTTTGACAACAAATAGTGAAAAATATAATGTTAATCTGAGTTCAGAAATGAATGTCAGGATAGTTAAAAATTGTTTTAAGCTAGATAAATTAGAAGAAATTTTAAATTTGTCATTTTTATGGTAGTTGGTTGATGGAAAATATAAAAAAATAAATAAGTGTGCCTTAAGAAAATCGTTGCCTTAATGATCAATAAGAGATCGTTTGGCAATGAGCACCAGATGAATTATGTAATTTAATGTTAAAATAATATATGTTCTATATTCAGAATGAGTACCAGTAGAAGGACTAGACGCCGCATAGACAAATATGATGAGAGAGTTGTGATCATCGGTGACAGTAGGGTACGAGCTCTAGCCGAGTACCCGGAAGAGATGCCCTACAAAGATGTAAAGTTTTATTACAAGAATGGTCTAAAAATCATGGAGATGATACAACTAACTGAGGCAATTTTAGAGAGAAATAGAAAACGAGAAACTGACTTGATCCACTTGGTAATTTTGGTGGGATTGCAGTGTGACTTTACTCAACTTGAATACTTTCGAAATACTAACAGTAAAATCATGGTTTCGAATACGGATCTGGAAATGGAAAAACTAGTTGTAACTCTGAGCAGATACGGAAAAGATTACCCATTTTGCAAGGTAATATGTACTGTGCCGTATACACCTAACTTTGATCGCTACAATCGACAGAGACTTCGTAATGATTTGGACAGAAGAACAGTTGACCGACAATATTCATCAAGAGCTAGTCGTCAATACTTGAGAGAATTCATTAATAATGTGAACGAGTTTTACGATCATTGGATTGAATATATTTGTCCAAAACCACTTGCATTAGCCAGAATGGGTCAGTATACATGGGTTAGAGGTAAACCAAGACGTAGAGGAATCAGGATTAGAACAAATGCACGAGAAGATACTGAACCTTACCCAGGACAAACTGTTGACGGATTGCATATGAAAAAGAAAGCCATTAAACATTTCTGGAAACTGTTCAAGGAAGGAATTAGACAATACAAGAAACATGCTAAAAAAGGTTACCAATGGCAAGAGAACCATCGAGAAATGACTCTCTGGACTGTAAAATTAAGAACACCAGAACCTAGTGTAAATCCATACGATTCCCGAACTTGGATAGAGATTCGGAGTGGATGGCTAGAACAAGACTTTTTACCCGAAAATGACCAAATGGAGAAATTGAGACTGAATTGTATTACCATGGAGAAAGGAGACGAATTACGAGTAACTAGAAGGAGAGTATGGTATAAGGACATCAAAATAGAATATACATCAGATGATAGTGAGGATATGGAGGAAGTTCTAGAAGAAGACGTTTAATCACTACACACCTAGAAGACCTCTCGCAGGATCGTTTGTATAGGATAGAGGAAGCGTGTGATACGGGGCCGCTGGAATAGCCTGGGGGTACCCGTGAAAAAATTAGCAGAGGGGGTCTGGTTGGATAAAATATCTGGAAGTAACATGAAAGCACGCGTTTTATATGTAGGAGGGTGCACACTCGCTAAAAAATAATGTAGACGAGTGTCTTAGAGTAAACTTTGAGACGGGAGATTAGTATGTAATAGTAAGTAGGAACACTGTAGATCTAAATAAAGCTAACATTAGGGTTGAAGACAGAGTAAACATAACAGTCATTTTTAAAGTGGTTAAACTTAGGGCTATGTAAATATGTTCAAAGGCAAAATATAATAAAATATTATTATGGTAATTAGAAGTAGAGGGTTCTTAATAGCAAAAGACAATATATAATGTAATTATGAGATACAGATGGAGGTGTAAATAAAATTAAAAAGAATAACTGAAAAAGTTTATATATATTAAAACATATATATTATATAATATTACTATATCTCTCTCAACAAC
>JABUQX010014508.1:0-2500 GCA_015478945.1 Trachelipus rathkii
AAAGAGCAGATTACCCTTTTCCGCATCTCATCTCAGGAACAGTAGAAGCAAAAATTAACATTCAAAGTGTTAGATCAATTCCTTATCTGAACTACTAAATTTTAAGCAGTTTTAATTAGACCAATTGTCTCTATTCGAATATCTTTTAAAATTTTATTAAGAGTTTAAAAAAAAAACATAAACTTTTTTGGCGTCCTATTACACGTATATATGCTGGAACTGTTTTTGTAGGCTTTTGTGACTTCTAACTGTCTCTATAACATTATCTTAATGGTCTTGAAGATCTTGCTAAGTTACCATTGTTTTTCTTATTGATGGTTTAAGGTTCTTTTCTAAATTTCTACAATTTTCCTAAATCTTCCTCCCTACTATTCTTGAATTCGTAGGAGAATATTTTAAAACATCATGCCTTTTCATTGATTTTCTTCTCTCTTATCAGTTTAATAAGGTTTTCTTCTTTGCCAAGCGCTAATTGGTCTACGCAGTCTTCTGTTAAACAATACATCAGCAGACTCTGAATATTTCTCGATCAACACAGTAATGCTTATAGCACTTTGTGACTGCCAATAACGCACATGATATGTGCGATCTGCGATATTAGTCATTTGCCGGCCCGCTCGTCGCACATATTTGTGCGACACAGTGACTTGCAGTTCGTTCCGAATGGCATTCAGTCGTCGCACAAATGCTGTGAGACACTACATGCAATTATAGTATGCTCAAAAGATAGCGTGGCCGCTAAGGAAACTTTTGGTATAAGTCTTGTGGCCGTCGGTGTAACGGTTCTAGTTTTACCTAACGGTAGAAAATGGGGAATATATATATAATATAATAAGCGCGTGAAAATCATTATTTAATTATATAGATGCACTATATAGTAATTAGGTATACTAGATGAGACATCAGACCTTATATAAGTAATATAAATAGTATATATATGTCAGTAAAAATCTAAGTTACATATTATAGATATCATTAAAACGAAGTTTTAATATGTAGCGATAGAATTTGTCTTTCTAGTTTATTAAATGACATAGCTATAGAAGTAATTGCATGGTCCGACCCCCCTATTGGCAGCTTGTAATTCATTTTAATTGCAGATCCAGCTTTCTTATCCAGAAATACAATATTTATTTTCGCACTTCCGATTCGCTAGCATAATCCATGTTTACCGGCACGGGGAGCCAGTTAGGTGGTGGTTGGGCATTCACGGCTCTTTGTCAATTTATTTTTTATTTTTTTTTTTTTTGTTTCTTTTATTTCTAGCGCACTTATGTCTGTGTCGTTGAGTATATCTGATGTATCTAAATATCTGTGTAAATGGCAGTAACAGTTACCATCGAATATTTTACTTATTTATTATTTCTCTCTTTTTTTTTTTTATTTGAACCATGTTTGTTTTTTAGTTTTCTCCGAATATAGTTATAACTTTTGAAACCTATTTAATGCATTATATTTATAAATATAAACATCACTTAGTTTAAAACATATGTCACACATGTTAATGTGCGCAGCGCTCTAATGTTCTGTCAGACTACATAGGCCTGATAGCCTCTTAGGTTCAGGAGTTCAGTGAGATGGGCTCTCATCACTCGCTATTCCACAGAGGCCGCTGCGATAGGATGAATTAGTAAAAAAAAAAAAAAAACAAATAAACAATTAAACTATCTCGGTAAATGGTACACATGTGGCATCGTATAGAAAAAATTTGTAATCGAATTTTTCTTATAGCTACCATATACCACGCATCTCATTTTTAGATGAAAAACTTATATTTTTAAAGATATTTTTCAGCGCCATGGAATTCCATGAACCCAACTAAAAATCATCTGCACTCCAACACGAATCTGGCCCGCATATATAGGGTGGCCGCCGCTCATTCCTAACGCTAGACTGCTTTTCACTCAATACTCTACCATCTTCAACCAACCACCCAGAACCTGATTAAATCCGAATAGATCATCCAACCGCTAAAACCTATCCTCGTCAGTCCTGCCCTTTAACGCAGTCACAATATCTCGGCTTCTCAAGTCCTTTACCTCAACCTTCTTCTTGCTTCTCGCAGCTGCAATCACCTCTCTACACTTCATTCTCACAACTAAGCCCCACAAGGAATAAATTGTTCAATGCATCAGCGTATGGAAACAATCACCTTCTGCTCCTCATTCTCCTAACCCCCAAGGTATATGTGTCAATCATCAGCGTTGGGGAGACCAAACTCGTAACTATCTTAAACCCTGCACTTTTAATTTAAACCCCGATGATAAGCGTAAAATCGAAGCGCGTGGCTAATCCTGCGTCCAAACTACTTTGAATTCGTGATCCTCACACCAGTTTATCTTTTCTCATTGACACTGGCAGCTCTTACAGTGTCCTGCCTCGTTCTTTTCTGCAGAAGAACCGTGCTTCAGAACCTCTGGGTGCCCTGCAAGCCACAAACAGTTCCATCATTCACACGTACGGTTCTAAACGGCTCTATCTTACTCTTTCTTTTTGACGT
>JABUQX010014508.1:7500-15000 GCA_015478945.1 Trachelipus rathkii
ACTTCCTGAATTGAACCATAAGGACTGAATTGAAGCCGAGTGCTTTTGAGATGCTTATTGCATTCATTAGCAGCCTACAACTATCTCCTTAATACGTGTGTGCATTCATTTCAAAACAACTGCTAATAATATAAACTGGCAATTTCGTTCTCTAACCCTAAATGGCCTTGCAAGTGCAACGTCCTTACCACTTCCGGTACGCAGGTCTCGGGCAAAATGACACGAGAATACCCCATTGACACGTCCACATAAAGCTTTAGACTTTCTTTATTAAACCAAAAGTTTTGTTCCACCATTTTCAACCCACTTTTTTCTCGGTTATTGATTAATGACTTTATAAATGTATCTTCTTTTTGCTTTTCGCTTATACTTTTGTAGTCAATACTCTTTAAGAATCTATCTATCACTAACTTATTTCGTTTATTGCATTCTGATATCAAATTTACTGTTAATTCTTCCAATATTTCTCTATTCTCTCTTTTATCATCCATTTCCTTTTCTCTTTCGTACCTGGATAGTAAATTCCTTTCTAGGGCGACACGCGCTTCGAGTTCTGTCTGCGGTTTTTTAAAAGTCAAAGCGGTTTGTTTACTACCTTCTACAACTTTAGGGCAAATATTTTTATTGCCTACGATTCTAGTATCGGTTGTAGAGTTTAAATGTCCCATGAATGAACTACTCTCGAGTGTTGTTTCCCCCTGTGTGTGTGTTTGTTCATTCGCTATTTGAAAATTTGGATTATTTTTAAAGATATATTCGTTTAACGGATTGGATTTTATACTAATTAATTTGAAAATTACATTATAAGAGCTTAGTAAATTAAGTTGACGGACTTGTTTTGCGTTTTGATTTAATACATCATTTGTTTTGTTATATAAGGTGATTAATTCTTTCAAATGAGTATATATGTATATTTCTCCATTAGTAAGGATACCCGAATTTTTAAATCATTTTGTTTAGTATTAATAATTGTTTACTTTTAAATATATCTATCTTTAAATAGCCGACTGGGTTAGAGCGAGAAGAAAAGCGTAAGGGCGGCTGTCTTAGATCATCCCCCAGCGATAACGACTGAATAGAAGCATTTAGGACGAGGCAATGGATGACATAATTTTTATGGGCGTTGAGTGCCGGGCGTAGGCTAATTAGGCAATGAATTTTTATTTATTAGGAGTTATAGCAGCGATAAACTATCAGACTCCGTTCCACAGTAATTCCTTTTTCTAGGATAAAGAATTTTCTTTTAAATAGTCCGTTAATGGACCCATTAAGTCTGCTAAGCAAGGGAGCATTATTCTGTAAAACGAAAGTTTTCCTATTAATCCCCTCATCTCCCTAATAGTATGCGGTTTTTTATAAGTTACTATCTCTGCAACTTTCTCTGGATTCGCCCTAACACCTTCAGCGCTTATTATGAAGCCTAAATATTCTACTTCTTTAACACCAAATTTACTCTTTTTTTCATTAATACTAATATACAAATAATTCAATCTTTTTAACACAGTTTCAACAAGTCTTTCATGCTCTTCCGCTGTCTCGTGAATAGTTAAACCATGTCGTCTATGTATAACGTGACAGTTTTTTAAGATCAGACAATAATAATCACCATTCTTAAATGCCGCAAAGGTGAATTATCAGATATGGCAGAGAGGTGTATAAGAACGTTCCCAGATTACTCGTGATTGCAAAGTACTTCTGGCAATCAGGATGCAATGGCAGGTTATAGAAGCCATTTGTCAAGTCTACCTTGCTGAAATACCGAGCACCTTTGAGTGCGAAAATAGCATCGTATATATTTGGAAGACCGAAGATATCTACCTCCGTCCTTTTATTAAGCTCTCTAAAATCTGTCACCAATCTAACTCTCCCCCCCCTTTATCTAAAACACTAAACGGTGCTGACCAAGTGGCATTTGCTCTTTTCAACACACCTGCCGCGACTAATTGATTCAACTCCTTTTTTGTTGCTTCATACAGTTTGTGCGGTATTCGACGTCCAGGTAATCGTATAGGCGAACCTTTTATGGTAGGTTTGTATGGGAAAGCACAGGCCAACTCCCTCAATATCCCTTCTGGTATATCTACCATATATATATACTCCCCCAATTCTGTCTCCAGTTCACCTCCTTCTCTTGTATCCCCCATTTCTTGTCCCCCATATTTAGAAAATATTTCCTCCCATTTTTTTCGTTGATTTATCTTTATATGAATATTCTCTTCTAAATAGGGATTTAAGAACAACGTTTTATATTTATATAAAATGTCATTAAGAGGAAAGAGCGGACTAAAAGGCAAAGAGGTGAGAGTTTTAGGGGGAGATTCATGCGAAAGATCATGGGAGAGGCATTAATTTTTAAGAGGATCTAGAATGATCGGGCCCTTCAAAATACGGCTATGCATTTACTCAGATCAATTATAATCGTCTTAAAGTCATAACAAACTCCAAACAATGTTTTCAAAAAAGTGATACCTAATATGTTTAGTTTTACATCTGCTATATACAATTTGTGTTTATATATTTTATTCAAACCAATGTCTAAATCTATATTAATATAATCGTAAACATTTATTTTGGTGCCATTGGCGGCTAAAATATGCCCTAGTGGCCGCTTCGACCTATGAATGGGGCTAGCACTGATCAGGTCGATCTCGGACCCGCTATCTAATATGTAAAATTTATTATCAATTTTATTCAAATATTATATAGCTGAGCCAGCTTACATCGCTATTTAGAGCGAGGGGTGTTATGTGTTTTTCTCTGTACGCGCCGAGATAAATTGGTTCTCACACAAATTAGAATTAAATCATATATCACCCGTCCTCTCCCAATAGCTTCGCATAGCTGAGCTTCGATGATAATACCTTCCCGAATCAATTCTCATAATCAATTACTAAATAATTATTAAGTTCAGAGATAGCTATAGATTAATAATTAATAATACCTGATTATTAATTCTCTCATATTTTTTTATGACTTTAATATAAATGGGCATACTGGCAATTTTTGTCCTTTTTATTCCTCATTTTCATTTCAAATTTCGTTATATGACAATGCCTTTCCGGCTTTTTTCGGCACCTCATCCCGCTTCACAATAGAAACATTTTTATTATTTATATTACATGGAATTTCATTATTATATAACATTTCATTTTTATTATTAACATAATTAAAGTTCACATCATTCTTATTATTATTATTATTATTATTATTATTATTATTATTATTATTATTATTATTATTATTATTATTATTATTATTATTATTATTATTATTATTATTAGTTTTAATATTGCCATAGCTTGTTTCAGCATTAAATTTGAAAATCTTTACATAATTATTAAAAGATACTGTTTTACCTCCATCTATTTTCTTGTCGCTGCGGTCATCTTGATGAGAGGATGACCTCGATATTAGTTTCCCGGAGTGGTGGAGTGATGGGGGTTGGTAGCAGCCCCCCCTTCGTGAGGGTATACTAGAGTATAAAGAGGACATTCCTCACTTTCACATTTGTATGCTTTTAACCAATGCTTCTTATGATAGAAACAGACATTATTATAGGCATCATTATTCTGTTGGGAGGCATAGTTCTCATACCTTCGCCGAGGCTGGCTCCTACCCCTCCTTGAGTTTGGCTGCCAGTCATTGGCTGGCGGCTGCCAGCCAGTAGAAGGCGGCTGTCTCTGTGCCAGCTGGCTGAGTGAGTCGGCCACGCTTTTGGCTGTGTCCAATATGTTTTGTAATTGAGTCAGAATCTTCTGCTGAGTCTCCGCTTGTTCCTTTCTTGAGTCGCGTTCATGTGAGTAACTTCGTGAGCGGTTATATTGGTTCGAATTGTTTTCTTCTGAAAGCTGATTCACGTTTCCCCAGTATGGGGGATCTCTCCCGTATTGGGGCATCGGTTGGAAATTTTTATGTACAAAGTTCTTGAAAAGATCGTCGGCCACCAATACCAGTTTATTGATGTCATTATCTTGCGCTAATGAATAGAGGCTCATCTGAACCTGTGTGGGCATCTCGTTTAAAAACAATTCTTGAGCGAATTTTGGATTGTTTTCTACGAGTAAGTCAAAGTTCTTCCGTCCCAACACTTCTTTCACACGGTTGAGATAATGACTTGGCAACTCTGTTTTCTCCATCCCTTTTTTGAAGACATCTCTCACCCTCTGTTTTAGTGCTGGTAAGTAAGTTTCCTCAATACGATTCATTAATTCTTCATAAGCATTGTCTCGTAATGGGAACTGTAATGTAGACACAAGACTGTTGGGGAGTATTGAGGCTAAAAGTCGGACTTTCTCAGAACCCTCATTTATTCCGTTAAGTTTGAATACCGCGTTGGTAGCAGACAACCAACTGACGATATCATAGCCATCGAAGGCGGGAAGTTGGTGGGATGAAAGAGAGCTTTTGTTTCTTCGCCCCTTTCCGAATGAACGTCTTCTTATATGTACGGGCGACTTATGTCTGTTTCTTTGAGGTGTATATTCCCGTTCACTTTCTGAACTCGTAGAAGATTCTTCAACCAAAGAAGGAGTCGGTGATTTTTGCGGCGAGGGAGTCTTCCTTGTTAACTGGCCTTTAGGGGAAGTGGGTTTTCCTCTCCCCACCTTAAGACGCGGGGCAGTTTTCTTATTCGCCCCCATATCTGTTTTTCTGAACAAAGAAGTACTTGAGAGGGTTTTTTTTTTTTTTCAAAGTTTTATGGTGCTAAAAGGCTCGGTTGAGTTTGTTTGTCAGAGAGCAAAAAGTTTCGTTATTTGAATTTTTTCAAATTTTTTTTTTTTTTTTTTTTTTTTTTTTTTTTTTTCTAATACCGCTTTATTTCTTCAAGCAGTATTATTATGAATTATTTATTATCAGATATCACTTTCCACAGTTATTAATGAATAGCACGATTACACAGTTAATTTTTGATAACACTTTCACAAAATTTCACAGTATATTCAATTACTTTTTTTTTCACACCGTCGATCACTGTTCAGGGGGATTTTTTTTAATTATAATAAATTAATATACAATGATGTAAGGTCACTATGGGCTGTCGCCAGATTGATCTGATGTTAAATCAGACAGATTAAAAAGTAAATTAATAATTGGATGAAGGGTGAAAAGGTTTTCTCTTTTGAAGTTTATTAATTGTGCACGTGAAGATAAGTAATATGACAGATGAATAATCAATTTGTAACACAAGGGGCAGAAAAGTACTAAATTAATGGAATAGCAAGAGTTAATTTGATATAATAATAAATTGACACGGCAAACTCGGCTTTGTTGGACAACACTATGTCTACCTGACTCAAATACGTCGAAACCCCTCTCTCGCATCTAAAACATCAACAAAAACCTCCCTACCTCTATCGGCTGAAGGCCAAACTAACTACGGGCCGCTTCCAAAAGCTCCATCCCCAAACCGTAAACAAGTTTGAATCTTAACCCCTAAAATGTAGGCAATTGTTAGGCATTCGTAGCCTCCAGTATTTTCCACTTGTAAGTTCAAGGAGTTTGAGAGCTTCATTCCCCCACTTAAGTGGGGGGGTATTGCACTTGCCTTGCTCCCTCTCTCCTCAATATGCATCTGGTAAAAGCGTTTTTACCTGATCATATATATATATAATAGTTAATATATATATTATATATATATAATATTATAATATATATATATTAACATGTAGAGATTTAGAGATATTATAGATAAATCGCAGTAACCAGATATATATATAAATATAGAATCACCAGATTAACATAAAAATCAATAATCACCTAAATTCAATACACAATATTATATAATAATATATAATATTATATAATAATAACACACCCAAAGGTAAAAATAATAACAACTACATAATAATCAAAGGCACCAGCATATATTTTTTTTAAATCGAGATATCGATATTTTTTGACTGATAGGATCTAGGACAATTTGATATTTTTTTTAAATATCGATTATCGATGTATCGATATTTTTATATATATCGGCATCCCTAGTAGGAATGAGGAATCAATCAAAATTGAATCAATAGCTGCGTTTCCAGAAGCCCGACTGCAGCCCGGGCGGGACACAACAGGCAATCATTATCGAGATCCAGTATATGCGAAGTCACTTCTAACGACAAACGTAAACGATCAACGAGTCAGAGACACCACCGTTGTCATACAAATCCTACAGATTTCGGGCATATTAATAAAAACGGGCGCTGCGGGGAAGAATACTTTGTTTAATACAATCAAAATCTTTTAATACAAAGCATGTGTCGAAGCGTTTCCGAGTCGATTTTGCACTCGGGCTTCTGGAAACGCAGCTAATGTTGAAACTTGAAATGAGTTTCAGATTATCGATACATCGATATCGATATTATTTTTTATAATCGATATTTTCACTAATTTTGTGGAATCGATATTATAGAGAAAGTGTACGTAAATTTTTTTTTTAGAGAAAATAAAAAAGTTTGCAAAACAATATTTGTACGTGCTTAATTTTACATTTCGGTAGCACCAAAAAAAACAGAGTCCATTCGATATTTTGGGGGAATGAACGATATATGAATATTTTAAAAATAAATCGATTATTTGTAATAAATATGATAAGACAAATATTGACAAAACTCGGTTCAATATGGCTAGAAAGTTTAAAGTCGCCGGATGTGTTTAGTGTACGTGTGAGTGTAAAGTTCAGAAATGAATGTGAGTGATATATTTGATATGTGCCAAAGCGATTGATGTTTGCTAGCTTTCTCACAACATTTGAACTTAATTTTGCAAGAAAAGAGATGTGAGAAATGTTAAAGAATGTTCATTATAGAGTTGGGGAAATAATATCCAATTTATTTTAATGCCCATAGTCAGAAAGGTTAGGCTAGTTTTAACGGCACATTGGATCAGTAAGGTTAGGGCTAGTTTTACGCACAGTCAATCAATAAAAGTAGGGCTACTTGCCATCTACCAGTTAGGTTTACTTAAGTTTTGTTAGGGTTCATTGAAAGTAGCTGTAAGCTTTATATATATATTATATTAATATATAAATAATATATAAATTATTATATATATATAATATATATATATATAAATATATATATATATAAATAATATATAATATTATATATTATATGATCCATGTATCGATATGAAGAGTATCCGTATTTACGATTTTAATCGAACCCAACAATTATTGAAAGGGACTTTGAAAATATCAGTGTTGCCGAAAGTAAAACTTTACTTTGCTTTGTACGTTAATATTAAACTTTACTTTAGAGAGATGTAAGGATGCCGGTAAGTATAAAGCCGTTTTCGATTTTGCATTTTTGCTTACGAAATTTAGGAAAATGCTCAAGTTGCCTTCCATTTTGTCAAATTTAGCACAAATTTAGGAAAATGCTCACCAAACGTAAGGAATTTCCTAAATTTTGTAAGGTTGCTCTTTCCCGTGCTTACCGAATTTAAGAAAAATGCTTAAGAACAAATGTAAACAAACAAGATGACGGCATAGTAGGTCGTT
This sequence comes from Trachelipus rathkii, assembly GCA_015478945.1. Taxonomy (NCBI): domain Eukaryota; kingdom Metazoa; phylum Arthropoda; class Malacostraca; order Isopoda; family Trachelipodidae; genus Trachelipus; species Trachelipus rathkii. The sequence continues at coordinate 14,993 of JABUQX010014508.1, forward strand.
TGATTTGA
>JABUQX010014509.1:0-25000 GCA_015478945.1 Trachelipus rathkii
AGGAGAGAATACAAACCAAAACAACTCTCAAGTTAGGAATATTCCTATAAGGTTTTCTATAACTATAATGTGCGAATTTTCGTTTTTATCGCAATTTACGATTTTAGTGAATTTAGAATGCGCGAGGCAAGTTAAGACTATGACCCACAGAAACCATAGTGTAAAAAGCGAAATAGTAAAACAGAAATCTATTCCGTAATATATATACAAAAATTTAAGCATATTTTATCAGTTAAATAATTTTTAACAGTTTTGGATAATAATTTTTGAGTTATGTTATATATTAGATATATTCACCTATATATATTATTATATATATATATAATTATATAAATATATACCAATTAGTGCTATATATATATTATATATACTTATATATGTCATTTAGTATATAGAGGTAGGTGATATATATATTTATATATATATATTATATATAAGATATATAATAGTATATATAATATATATATATAATATATTATATAATATAATATACTATTATATTATTGGCAATATAGGGGGCTCGAACCGACGTGGGAACAGATGGGGGGACGTTTCCATGACCTCCGTAGGGGAGGGCATGGAGGACCCCCGGCGACATGTCCTATGCAAATACCAAAGAGCGAGGGGTTCCGGAGACCTCCCGGAGGGGGGGAAGATAGTCCTACGCTGTCGTTCCCCGGAAGGCCGAGAGACCCGACTCCTGTCCATCGGGGCGGTCTACCCTTGGGGTACCATTAGTTTTTTTTTTTTTTTTTTTTTAAACATTTTTTTAAACTAATGGGTACCTCAAGGGTAGACCGCCCCGATAGCATGAGTTCGGGTCTCGTTCGGCTTACCGGGAGCGACAGGGTAGGGACTATTTCCCCCCCTCCGGGGAGGGCTCTCCGGAACCCCGCTCTTTGGTATTTGGGTGTCGCGGGGGGTTCCTTCGCCCCTCCCCTACGGGGTTATGGAAAATCGTCCCCCCAATTCTTGTTCCTCGGTCGCTCGAGCCCCCTATAAAGTCCGTGGATATATATATATATATTATATATATGATATATATATATATATAATATATAATATTATATATATATATATATATAGGATTAGGTATTAAGAGAATACACTTAATTGGGCTATATATATATATATAGTATATATATTTATATAGGTAGTAATATATATTATATATATTGTTACTATATTTATATATATAGTTATATATATGAAATATATTTATATATATTATCCACAAACACTAAGAAATTATTAAACTGATAATAATTAGATTCTATTTTTTCTAAAGTAAAGAGATTATTTACTATTTCGCTTTATTACACTATGGTTTCTGATGTATAACGTCGACCTTGCCTCGCGCATTCTATACTAAAATGCGTAAATTGCGATTAATAACGAATTTCGCAACAGTTCTAAAGTATAAGAACAACCTTATGGAAGTATTCTAAACTTTGAGATGTTTGTAACTTTTTTTCCTAAAGGAAGAACAAACAAATAATTTTTTTTTTATCTCTTTCATTACTATTTTTTTTAGAGTTATGCTGTGATTTTTATAAAAATCTGTTTAGAGTCAGTTATTTGAAATAATTACCATAATATAAAATATATATAATATTATATATATATATATTATATTATATATAATATATAGTATATAAATATAATATATATATATATATATATATATATATAATATATTAATATATATATTGTGGCGTCTGGGGAGGGAGGGTCACAATATCAACTTCTGTTGCTGTAGTGTGTCGGCGTCTACTGTTAAATGGTTTGATGGTTGAAAAGAATCCACTTTCCAAATATAAATTTATTTGAGCAGACACAGAATCTGGTACTGGAATGTACAAGACTGTAAAGTATCGACGCAAACGCCAACCCTTGTGACAACAGTAAACATTTCACATAACTTTAAAAACCCATTTACAATCACTCAAGAATGTTGTAGCACAATCCTAAATAAATAAAAATGAGTTAGGTCTTTTTAATAAACTTATTTCGTTAACACATCAGCCAAGTTGCTAGTATGCCAGTCTGCGGGTGGTTGCCAGACTGTTGGATTTGTGGCAATGTGATTTTGGCAAAAATCACAATATATATATATAAGATCTTTTCAGTTTGACGGAGACAAGATGACTCGATTGTCATATCGGTATTTTTTTCATAGTTAAATGGTCCGCTGAAAATATATAGAAAATTGTGTCGTTGAAATTAAATTCCGTCAAATAACAAATTTTATAAATATATTATTTTGTATGTTATTAAAAGCGTTAGTAATGTAAAAAGAGGTACATTGATCATGTCTGGTTATCGCATCCACTTTTCCATATACATTATCTGATTGCATGGAGTTCCGAACATTTTTGTTTTGTTATAAGAATTTTGTCGTTATAATAATCGATTAATCAGTGCACCTTTAGTTTCAATTATAAAATTTCCATTGGTAGTGAAATAAAAGTATTGACAGAAAATTTGAATTAATACTTTTTAATAATAATAGAGCTTCAGCAGTCACGAAAGAAAATAAATTAAGTATTAAGAAGCAAGTTAATATATATTTATAGCATTTGGCGGCTGATAAAGTTGCTAAATATATATATATATATTTATTATTATATATATATATATATAATATATATTATATATAAGTATATATATATATATATAATATATATATATATATATATATAATATAATATAGATATATATATATATATAAAGGCATAAGTACAGAATGTAATCATCAAAATTCTCTCGAAAAGTTTGAGCTTTGAAGGAAAACCATTACATATTGTGGAATCAGCGTAATAGAAGTTATTCATCATATTTGTAAAAAATCGAAAAGTACAACAATTACAGAAAAACAAATTACATATTTGGATCAGCGTATAAAGCTTAAATTAATAGCTATATGTAAAGTCGTTTTATAATTTAAAACTAACGAACACCCTAAAGTAGACCGCATAGATAAGAGTCGGGGTCTCTCGGGCTCTAGGTGGACGACGGGGGGGGACTTCGAAACCCCGCCCTCGGTCCCCACACTCGGGCTCGAGCCTCCTAATTGGGAAATATCAATGTTTCACTTGCACTTCGAATTTTTAGGGGCTCTAGGGTGTTCGTTGTTTTATAGTCATAAACGACTTTTGTAATAAGCTTAATGCGCTGATTCCAAATATATAGATTTGTTTTTTCTGTAACGGTGTCGTACTTTTCGAGATTTTCTTTCACATTCTGGTAATAAGCTTTATACGCTGATCCAATAAATGTATGTGGTTTTTGCTGGTTAAGTGTATACTTTTCGAAGATAGTTCTACTGATCTAGCGTTCAGTAATTATGCATATATATATATATATATAATATAATATATATATATATATATATATATATATATAATATATATATTATATATATTAATTATACTTTTATATTATATATAATATATATATATATATATATGTAATAATATATATATATTATATATATATATATTTTATATATATATCTAAATCAAAAATTTAACACTATACAAGTTATTTTAAAAGCTAAAAATAATGAATGAGCGTCAACACTCTAAAAATGATTAAAAAAACAATCCTAATTTTTTAAATATTATCTTAAATCTTCACTTTAACTCAAACTTATGATTAGTAAAGTTTAACGCTCACTATAACTTGTTTATTAATTTATTTTACTTTCCTTATAACTAAACTTTACTTTAAGGAATCTGTAAGTGACTTGCATTTGTCAAGGGATATAGCTAAGTGAGGTGATACAAGAAAAAAAAAGTTCAATCTTATGAGAGCAGGAGCGCTCTGTTCATGTGGTTCGATTTTTGTAGGTTTTAAAATAAGAATTGCGCTTGAAGCTTAACTGGATGCTGTAATCACCAAGAGCCAGAAGCATTAGTAATGTTAATAATAATAAATAAAACAACTTAAACAGGCCTATTAAATTAGATTTATTATTAATGTAAGAATAAATAACAGCTGACTTAAAAAAAAAATTAAATTGTTGATTGAAAACTAAAATTCGTCTGCATAATGAAACTGATTGGCTGAGCGTCAGAGGCGTGCTTTCATTACAGCCAATTAAAACGCACATTTGTAAAGAATTTTCGCTGCGAAGCCAGCCCGTCAAATACAGAATTAATATCAGTTTGAATTGAATGAAGTAAACATAGTGTATGATCTATGGAAAGTAACGAAAATGAATCAAAGAAATCTTCTCTCTGCCTCTCTCTCTCTGCTCTCTTCTCTCTCTCTCTCTTTATATATATGTATATATTATTATATATACTATATATATATATACTATATATATAATATTTAATATAATATATCTATATATAATATATATATATAATATATTATATTATTATATATAGTATATTTATAAATGGTGCCTCTTAAAAACGAGGACCAATCATATTCAAAAGCTGAACACATACGCCTAACGGGAAAAGAATCTTTTTTGGAATGCTGGTGAAATTTTTAGTTCGGAAAATGTAAAAAAAAACATAAAAATTTAATATCTAAAAACTACAATAGCTAGGGAAAAGGAATAACATTTTTGGAATCCTGGTAAATTTCTAGTTTAAAAAAAAATAAAAAAATATAAAAATTATTAATTCTTTTTGTAATAATTAGAGTAATATGAAGGAGGAAGCCTATTGTATCTCTATGGATCATAAAATAAGCTTTTTTTTTTTAACTAAAATATACCCCAAGGGTATACCGCTACCAGATGGCAGGAGTCGGGGTCTCTCGGCGTTCCTGCCGGGGAACTACGGGGTAGGACTATTTCCTCCCCCCGGGGAGGGTCTCCGGAAGCCCGCTCTTTTGGTATTTGGGTGTCGCGGGGGTTCCTCCGCCCTCCCCTACGGGTATGGAAAACGTCCCCATCTGTGTTCCCCGTCGGCTCGAGCCCTAAAAACATTGTTTTTAGATTTTTTTTTTTTTTTTTTTTTTTTTTTTTTTTTTTTTTTTTTTTACAATTATTCTGAACATAAAATTTTGATAATTAAATCTAGTTAGTTTAGGTTAATTAGTTAGTTAGTGTAGTTAGTTAGTTAGTTAGACTTTAGTTAGTTATTTAGTTAGTTGTTCTTAGTAGGTTAGTACTACAAATGTATCTAAAATATTATTGAATTAATCAGTTAGTTAGTTAGTTAGGTTAGTTAGTTAGTTAGTTAGTTAGGTTAGTGTAGTTACGGTTAGTTTCTAGTACGTATAGTTACGTTTAGTTAGTTCACGTTAGTTAGTTAGTTAGTTCAGGTAGCTTAGTTAGTTATGTTAGTTAGTTGTTAGTTAGTTAGTTAGTTAGTTAGTTAGTTAGTTAGTATTAGTTTAGTTAGTTAGAGTTAGTTAGTTAGTTAGTTAGTTTTAGTTTGTTAGTTAGTTAGTTGTTAGTTAGTTAGTTTTTTTTTAGTTGTTTAGATAGTTAGTTAGTTAGTTAGTTAGTTTAGTTTTAGTTTATTAGTTAGTTAGTTAGTTAGGTTAGTTAGGTTAGTTTTAGTTAGTTAGTTAGTTAGTTATAGTTTAGTTAGTTTAGTTAGTTTTTTGTTAGTTCTTAGTTAGTTGTTAGTTAGTTAGTTAGTTTAGCTTAGTTAGTTTAGTTAGTTTTTAGTTAGGTTTTAGTTAGTATTTGGTTAGCTTTTAGTCCGTTTTTGGTTAGATTTTAGATAAATTTATTTAGATTAGTTAGTTAGTTAGTTATTAGTTAGTTAGGTTAGTTAGTTAGTTAGTTGTTAGTTAAGTTAGTTAGTTAGTTAGTTAGTTAGTTAGTTAGTTTAGTTTTAGTTAGTTAGTTAGTTGTTGTTAGTTATTTTAGTTTATTGTTAGTTATTTAGTTATTAGTTTAGGTTTAGTTAGTTAGTTTAGTTAGTTAGTTAGCTTTGTTAGTTAGTTAGTTAGTTAGTAGTTGTTAGTTAGTTAGTTAGTTAGTTAGTTGAGTTAGTAGTCGTGTTAGTTAGTTAGTTAGATTGTTAGTTAGTTAGTTAGTTAGTTAGTTAGTTCGTTAGTTAGTTAGTTAGTTTTAGTTAGTCATTTAGTTATTATTATTTAGTTAGTTAGCTAGCTAGTTAGTTAGTTAGTAGTTAGTCTAGTTATTAGGTTAGTTTTAGTTAGTTTAGTTCAGTTATTAGTTAGTTAGTTAGCATTGTTAGTTAGTTTTAGTTAGTTAGTTTAGTTAGTTAGTTAGTTGAGATTAGTTTAGGTTAGTTAGTTAGTTAGTTTAGTTGGTTAGTTTAGTTAGGTTAGTTTAGTTAGGTTTAGTTAGTTAGTTAGTTTTATTTAGTTATTTAGTTAGTTACTTGGTTAGTTTTAGTTATTTAGTTTATTAGTTAGTTAGTTTAGTTAGTTAGTAGTTGTTAGTTAGTTAGTTACGTTACGTTAGTTTAGTTAGTTAGTTAGTTTTTTGTTTGTTAGTTAGTTTAGTTAGGTTAGTTAGTTAGTTTTAGTTAGTTGAGTTAGTTAGTTAGTTAGTTAGTTAGTTTAGTTAGTTAGTTAGTTAGTTAGTATGAGGTTAGTTATGTTAAGTTAAGTTAAGTTAGTTAGTTAGTTAGTTAGTTATTAGTTTAGTTAGTTAGTTAGTTTAGTTGTTAGTTTAGTATAAGAGTTAAGCTGTGTAGTTTAGTGTACGTTAGTTAGCTTAGTTACGTTAGTTGAGTTAGTTTCGTTAGTGTATGTTGTTTGTGTGAGTTAGTGTTTTTAGTTAGTTAGTTAGTTAGGCTTTTAGTTTAGTTAGTTAGTGTAGTTATTAGTTAGTTAGTGTAGTTTAGCGTATATCTGACGATAGTTAGTCAGCTTGTTTTAGTTAGTTAATTAGTTATTGAAACAATAGAAAGTTAGTAGTTTAGTGTAGTTAAGTTAGTTAGATTAGTTAGTTAGTTTAGTTAGTTAGTTTAGTTATGTTTTATTAGTTAGTTAGTTTAGTTTTTATGTTAAGTTAGTTAGTTTTAGGTTAGTTAGTTAGTATTAGGTTCAGATTAGGTTAGTTAGTTTTAAAAAAGAATTAATTTCACGGAATTATAATTTTCCCGCCCGGGTTTCCTTTATTTTTTTTTGGGGGGATCCCTCTAGACTAGACCACACGCGTCAGCTTTCAGTGCACTCTTAGCGAAATTAGGGGCAGCTTTCAACGAAAAAGGATCATTTTTTTGCGGAAATAACTATTTCTATTAGATAAAACAGTAATTGAGTAATTTATCACCACCATCATCTCCTAGGCTATTGTTGAACGGAAATGGTGACTAAAATATTTTCCCTAAAATACTTTTTTTTTTGGGGGGGGGGGGGAGATTTTAAAGTACCCATTAATTTAAAATTTTTTCCGGTAAAATTTATAACAAACACAGTTAAAACTTCAAATGCTATACATTAGACTGCGTCAATAGGGAGCAATATATCTATCGAAAGAGTCGATATGTAAATCGATATTTCTTGTATCCTCAAAACGGAACGAACCCATATATATATATATACTCATATATAAATTATATATAATATATAAATATATTTATATTATATATATATATAAATATATATATATATATATATATATATTTACTCATAATTACACTTACCTTATATAGTATTTTTCTAAAGTGTCATCCATTTGGTTAAGCCAAACGCAAAATAAAAAAAGAGTAATGGTAAAGTTGGGTATTGCGTATCTATTAGCAGCAGAACTGTCATCACGCTCTTTTTTTCTATTTAAAATTCAAAAATTTAATTTATTTTTATATTTATCTTTTTTCCGTGAAGTTTAAAAAGTATAGAATAATGAAATTCAAATGGATATTGAAAACCATTTAAATTTAAAGAATTTAATGTAATGAATTAATTTTCCTAATGTCGTAATATCAGTATAATTTGCTGTAATATGTTTCAACGAATTGAAAATTATATATGAATAATTACATATGTGCTTGATATGTACGTTCAATGCTTTTGTGACGAGTTTCTTTATCTTTTGTCACAAAAATTGTTTTTTTTTTAGAAGACCACACTCCAATATCTAAAAAAACTTACAACACTACGGGAAAGAGGAATTACATTGCTGGAATGCTGGTGAAATTTTAGTGCGGAATATGTAAAAAAAAAAAAAAAAAAAAAAAAAAAAAAAAAAAAAAAAAAAAACTAACAATGATTACAGGGAAAAGAATAACGAGTATTTTGGAATCCCGGTAAAATTATTAAATTTGAAAATGTAAAAAAAATAAAGAAAATTAAAAGAATTATTGTTAATTAATTTTAGTAATATGAGTAGAAGGCCTATTTAAGGACCTTTTATTGGTTACTCGTAAAATAAATATACTTTCTATTAAATTTTTTTTTTGGTTTTTAACTAAACGAATACCCAAGGGTATACCGCACGATGCAGCGAGTCCGGGTTTTCTAGCTCCGGGGAAAATACGGGGTAGGACTTAATTCCCCTCCGGTAGGTCTCCGGAACCCCCGCTCCTTTGTATTTGGGGGGTCTCCGGGTTCCTCCGCCCCTCCCCTAACGGGGTATGGAAACACGTCCTCCCCTGTGTCCGCGTCGCTCGAGCCCGCCTACATTGCCGTGTAATACCTTTACAATAATATAATAATATATATATATATATTAAGTAATATATATATATATAATATATTAATATAATATAAAATAAATTTAAAATAGTAGTAATAGTAATAAAAATTTATTAGAAATTATTAAAAAAATAAATATACGGATATGTATATGATATATATATTATATATATGATATATATATAGATCATATGTCCTCCGCCGGCCTCGAGAATCCCCCGGCCAAAAAATAGCCAATTTTCGTTTATTTTATTTTTTATATTTTTTTTATTTTTTACAAGCATTTCCGCATTAAAATGTTACCAGGATTCCAAAAATGTTCCTTTTCCCTGTAGCTATTGTAAAAGTTTATGATTATTATTATTATTATCATGTATTATCAATTATTCTTATTATATTATTATTATTCATTATTATTATTATATTATTATTATTATTATTATTATTATTATTTATTATTATTATTATTATTATTATTATTATTATTATTATATTATTATATTATTATTATTATATTGGGATATTTGTCATTGTTATCAGTAAAAGAAATCTATAAATGCAATGTAATATAAATTTAATATGCGCTAAGCTCAAAAAACCTTAAATTATGGTCTTTTCTTCGTGTAATAAATCTTTTCCTTTTTCGCGAACCATAAGTGCTTGCAAGATTGAAAAAATATTTTCGCAAGATTTAAAATATTTTCTCTGTTTTTACCAACAATTATTATGATAGTAATACCAACGATACTTCCTGATCGAGAAATAATCTTCAGTAGACTTAAGTAACGTGGAAATCTTGATAAGAAAAGATATAATCTTCAATAAGCCTACAAAATTTTCTGAAGCCAAATATGATAATCTTGAAGCAGCTTAGCCAAATAAGAATATCTTGAAACACAGACGACAGATTTGTCTTCTAAAATAGTCCTGAAACACGGATGACAGATTTCTTTCCCCTGTTTCTATATTTTATATTACAGGTGGTTTGTTTTCATTATAACCGTGTACCACCTACAAGGTCGGCATCGAAATTCTTGAAGAAGCAGTTGGCTAAGATTTTGAGGCTCACGTTAAACTTACAGTCTACACTTTATCATGAAGTAATGTGTTCAAACACAAGGAATAATAAATAGGATCTTCTTTTAAAATTTTACTATCTATCATCACGTTCATAAATAATTGTCATGCCTTAATAAAATAAGTATCATAATGTAGTTTCAATATCCTTTATATTTATATACAAAAATATATCTTCTTATTCTATATTAATATTCTTAAATTAATTATATTCTTGGAGCTTGAGTAATCTTAATTTCTACAATATAAATTCAACAAAAACATATCTTCAGATTGAACAGTAATATAAATATTCGAGTGGGAGAGATGGGAGTATAATCAAAATGGGTTACCTGGTTACAGCCTTTCAGTCGTGAAATTACGAATCTTCGTAATTGAACATAAGAACATAAAATCTTCTTGAACATAAATAATAATCAAAACAGTTTATTTTTCACTTGTAAAATATCAAAAATGGAATATCAAAACAATACATTCGCTTCTTGTAACAAAGAATGTATGAATAAAAGATTTCTACTTTTCTGTAGAATACCGAGAATATAATGTCACTTGCTAAGACAAAGAGATATTAATATCAATCTTAAAAATAACTTAAATAAGATTAGTATATAATTATTATTATTTTGTGTGCCTTTATCATCTAATTAAGAAAATGCTTCACTGTTTATCCAATATGAAAGCACAACACTGGCTAGGAGACTGTACTCCGACTTCGTTTGAGAAGGCCAAAGCTGTAACACACATTTTCTCTCCCATCATTCTCAACCAGGAAGCTCTCTAATAATACATTACGCTACCTCTAGTTATATTTAAAGCAACCCTTTGGGAATGCGTAAAAAATAATAAATACGTTACATTAAATTGGAGTTATCTAGAGTTTTTTGTTTTATTATCTACATCCCTGAATTATGATATATATATATATATATCTATATTATATATAATATATATTATTAAAATATATATATTTATATTATATTTATCATATATTAATAATATGATATATATATATATATATAATATATATTATATCATATATATTATAATATATTGTTAATTATATATTATTAAATAGTCTGGAAAGAATAGCTCCTTCTCCGACAAAATATTTACACCTGTAAATGCTACTTACATTTCTGGAATAGACATGTTTTCTTAAAACAAACTATTGCGTAACTACTCATATAAACTAAATTCTATCATTACTATAATACAAACAAAAAAAAACAAACTTCTTCATTCTTCTCAAGATCTACGTTCGCTATCTTCTCAGCATTCAGGTACAGGAAACAGGAATATATGAACATCGTTTCATGAATCGATTATTAACTAATAAATACTTTCAAATATATATATACATACGATATCCACACAATTCTATCAAAACAACTAACATGAAAAATGTAGCTTGCTCTGACAAAAGAAAACCTGAAAACTATTCTGAGAAAGAACGATTAGTAGGATAGTGAGAACACGAAGGTTGACTACTGGAGTCATGAAGAAGAGGAGTACTATGAGTATTGGAAGCGTTATTACTCGAGCGTAGCCAACGTGGGCTTTGGGCGCGCGGGCCTTTATAATGCTGATTTTGTGGGAACATTAACTACAAAGGTCAGAACTCATCTGAATAAGAACTAAACCCTACTTTAAAACTTAAACATTTTTACTCACTTTCACATTTTGGATATTTCAACCAGAAAGAGGCGAAGATTGGAGGAGTGACTCATCTGATAAGGAGCGTGTGCAGGCTTTTTCTGCCGGACTATTTTTTAGGAGGCACTATGATTGCGAAATTTGGGATTAGGGGACATCCTTACAGGATCAAAAAATGGGAAGAATTTATGAATTACTATAATTTCATCACAAGGGAATCGCCCTGCTGGTCTACTAGTCGGAAACAGAGCGGTCATTTAATTAACAAATTATTTTGACATAAACGATATATGAGGCAAAAACATAACATCTTTCAGAAACTCAATAAATCCATCTATGAATACTATAACTATCAGATTAGATCATTCACACCAAAACATTTTCTTTACATCAAAATATCAAAGTGCAGCGAATAGTTTCGAATTATTACTCCCTTTTTAAGAGAAGAAGGTTTTGCATTTCATGAACACAAGAATTTTATCGTAAATTGGCGTCAGTAATGATTTAAATTATCAGCTATGCGGACACGCGATTTCAACGGAGGTTGGAGACTTGAAGAATAAACCTATTTCTGTCCAAGTATACCCCACTACTACTAAAAGGTCCCTTCCCACGCCGGCGGAAAGCTGTACTGGACACTCCAGATTTTACATCAGGATATACACCTCTACTGGCCAATTAAGATCTTCTTTATCTTCAGCTTTCTTTTGCTGCCTTTCCAACAAACTTTCTCTGTTTCGGAAACTTATCTAAATTTTCATTCGCTTATTGGTCTCTATCAGAATTAGTTCTGATACTATACCCCTCTTCTTAAGGCTCTTCAATGGGTAGGACAATAATTCTTGTCGGGGATTTGTAAAAGAGGTGATGTAGTTCTCTACGTTGTAGGGTAGCCGTTTGTTATAGCCAAATAAAATAAAATGCGGCGAGTCGCCTATAGTTTCGTTGTAAGAAGAATTGATACACAATGATACACAATTGTGCAAATGGGAGAAAACTAGACCAATCATTACCTTTTTCATTCACGTAATGACGTAAATAATTTTCAATCTGCAAGTTGGCTCTTTCAATCAGAGAATTACTAATAGGGGAGCGTACGGTTATCTCTACCTTATTAATTTTCCAGAGCTTGCATAATTGCTTGAAGAACGACGAAACAAATTCTCCACCTCGATCTGATAGGAGAATGTTGGGGGTTGTATGTCTTACAATGACTCTATGTAATAAAGCGTTAGCGATGTGAACACCACTACGAGAGGGAATAGCGCACAACTCGACATAACGAGTGAGGGAGTCTTTAAACACAAGTATGTACTTTGCACCTGACTTTTTACACGTTGGTAAAGGTCCGATGATGTCTGTGTGTACTCTACAAAAAGGTTGGTAGGGAGTTGGATACTGGAAGATAGGGGCTCTCTTAGGTATATTACCCTTCACCCTAAGACATGAGGGACACTCCTTACAAAATTCATAAACTAACTTGGTCATCTTTGGAAAGATGTAACGTTCTTAGATACGTTTTTTCAGTTTCGTATGTGACCAAGGATGTCCTGCCCCCTAATACTACACATTGGTTGAGATTAAGTATTTATCCGTATACACAAGAAGAATCAGGTGAAATCTTCTATCTGAAGTAACTAAACTCATCTTTCTTAGAGCTAACATAATTTTACCGGAACTAATCATTAATAAGAACGTGAGGAAAATTAATATATTTTACAGTTTGTTTTAATGGATATGAATGCATTTGAGAGAGGCCTTAGGCACTTGTGCTTTGTGCTCCAGTTTTTATCACATCTGCATGTGGATTGGAAAAGTTTCTTTGTAATAAAAGAATAATCTATTATTGGAAATTGAATTAACGTGGAACAATGGATAGGAAGCCGGGAGAGAATCGTCCTGGTGGCAAATATTCCTTTTTCCCATTCCTATATAAATATCTCTGGATTGAAACGAATTAACTTCATGGGCCAAACTTGCCATTTTGGTGATTCGGGAATCTATATTTTGAAAAATTGAGCTCTCATACTACTTAGCGGTTGGTGAAATACTTCCAACTCACAGATACAAACCTTATAGAACCAAAAACTATATTATGATAACTAGCTAAAGACCAAGTGATTAGCCAGAAAGCTTCTTTTTTCCCAGGGATGAGTAATTCTTTTCTGCCTTAACTAGCATACGAGAGGAAAAGATACAGGACGGCCTTGCCATTGGATCATCCGTTCTGGGTGGCTTAAATGAAATCAGCGACCTAATACGAATATTATGGCCCCCGCTCAGTTAGACCACTAATAAATTCTTATTGATTAGGGCAGTGGATAATTGAAGAAAGATTTGAGTGGCTTGCAGATTTAGGAGGTCAATTTTTTTGTTGCTTTAAACGATAATCAAAAAGCTATAAAATCTGCTGTTCAACTTATCAATTCTGTGAAAACTTGAAGAACACTTATCTCTATTGCTCTAAAATCTGATTTGGATTCCGATGCCTCATGGGTGAAATGATGCACAGAGCTCAAATCAACAAAACACATCTCACCGAGCACATAAACTCCAATCATCGCGAAGGAGGCCAGCATAGGTTTAGTCTTAGATTAATATGAGAGATATCAGATGGAGAGGAAACTATGAGTTAACCTGTAAAATACCTTAATTTTGGATTAACAGGAATTTCGTATGGGTCCACTGCATAAAGCACATCGTATATATCGGGGAACTATAGTTAATATCATTATCCTAAGTAAAACAAAAAAAAATCAGATTATGAAAACTTGATTCACCAATGCATCAAACTAATGAACGTTTAAAAAAGTTAGCTTTTTCCAGTTTCACTTTTAATTTCGCTTTCTTTAGCGCTTCAAAAACTAAACTGAGACTTCGATAATGGGATTCTAAATCCTTTGAATACCTATAATATCATCGAGATAAATTAATGCATGAATGCCTAATAAATGAGAAAGAGCGAGTTCTATTACTTTACAGAACACATTGGAAGAATTCTTCACACCTTCAGGAACCAATTTATACTGGTAGTGTCCTCTGTGAGAAGAAAAAGATAAATAAGGCTTGCTTTCATCAGCAACTTTTATACCATATGGATTTGAAGAAACATCTAAACTCGAAAAAACATGTGAATTTCCCAACTTGGAAATCGTTTCTTGAACATTATGAATAGGAGATTGAAGAGGTACAATACATTTATTTAACTTTCTAAAATCCAAAATAATCTTTGGTTTTGAACCATCTTTGACCGGAATTGCGATGAGAGGATAAGAATGGGGAGAATCAGAATTCTCGATGTACCCTCGAATGATACACTCGTCAATCCAGCTGTTAATATCAGCTTGAAACTTATGCGGAACTTGATAATTTGCGGTATAAAAATATTTAGGGGAGTCGCGCACTAATTCTATCTTGAATTCTACGAGTGGACAACAGTCAACTTTGTCATCCCCTAAAACGATTACATCTTTATGAGCTAATAAGAAATCTAAAATCTGCTCCATCTGAGAAGCATCCTGTAGCACCAATAAATCGGACTCTTTTTTAGACTTGGAAAGTAAAATTCCTTATAAACATTGCGTAGTTCATCATCAGATAAACCTTCAGACGATTCTATTTTATTTATAATAGAACGAGAACTTCGAAAACCGAGAGGATTTGCATAAGAAACAACTGTATTCTTATCAATAGTAATAGCGGACGGACTAAAATTTATGCATTTAATGAGCATAGTACCATCTATTACTGTACTGAGAACATTCGCAAAAAGAACATTGGATATAGAATTTTTCTCACTTACGAGATGAATATCATTTGGTGGCAAGGTTCCTGCCTGGGACCGAATGTCCACCGAAAGAATAGCGCTGGAATACGCCTCAAACTTAACTGTATTCGGCATTAATAACTCATAACATTGATCGTTATAAATAGATAACTCATGAACAAAAGATTCATCTTCAAAATTGAGATGACTTAAATGAGAACGAACAGAATTGATATTGTAATCTTCAAAAAGCGGATGCGATTTATCATACATGCGAGGATCAATACTGGTTTTTGGATCATAAATTAATGGATCATAAACCACCAAAGGAATCTTAGTGAACCCACTATGGTCACTCATAAATAAACATTCGCTTTTAAAATCGAGAGCGATAGGTAAAGAACCTAAAATATCCGTACCAAGAAGCATCTTTCCACTGAAAGAACATTGATCACCGACAACAATTACATGAATGTTGAACAGTTGATTATTTAATAACATCTGAAGTTTCACTCTTCCCAGATTGGGTATGACGTTACCAGAAATGGATTTTAAAACAATGTTATTCTCTTCTAATTTTAGAGGATATAACTTCCTTAAATTCTCGAATACCTGCAATCTAATAAGGCTGACCCCACTGCCATTATCGATATAACTTGTTATACCATACATAAACTCATATTCAACTGTTAAATCTATCTTAACATAATAGCTTTTTCCGATGATTGGAATGTCATCGACTTTATTTACATTCGTGAAATACGGATTTGAATTCACGCATATGAGCACAGATTCAGGCTTTGAAGTGCGGGAGATTAAATTCAGCAGGAAACACAGAAGATGGAAGAAATTCCACAGAACAGAAGTGGCTGGAAAGAAGGAGGCACCACAGCGAACCAGCCTGGAGTTGCCAATATCCACACAAAAACTCATGCGCAAGACACAGCACGCTGTGCTACGAGGACGTCGTAAGGTGGAGGTACGCGAGTGACAAGCTCCCTAGAGCACCTGCCGCTGCGGTACCTATAGAAAAGAGATAAAGCACCAACATCACGCCGCAAAGATAGAGGGTCAAGTGAAGTGGAAAGTACGGAACAGTTTATAAGTCTTTGGCCTTTGACTCGACCCTGTCCAAAAGTCGGGTGAAACCAGAGCCCCCCCAGATATGAGAGCAGTACTCCATACAAGGGCGGATGAGGCCCCTGTATAGCTGAAGCAACTGAGAAGAGGAAAAAAAGTCTCGTCAGTCTAAAACAGCAACCCCCAGTTTCTTTTGAGGCTCTCCTGAACCGTTTGGTGAGATGTGAGGTTTCCAAAGACATTTTTTTTTTGGTTTATGTTAAGGCCAAGGATGTTTATATTGTCAACAGGAGAGACGAGAGAACCGTCGAAAGAGATAGGAAAGTTGGAAGGTGTTTTAGAGAGGGAGATTTGTAGAAGTTGAGTTTTTAAAGAATTAAATTTTTCACAAGTGTGTAAACCGAACCTCCACCCGTTAAATCCCTATCCAGATCAGCGAGAATAGGAATCGGAAAGATAAGCACGAGAGGCCAACTTCTAGTCCAAGTAAAAGAAAGGGAGCAGAATGAAATGAGTTGAAGAATGAAGGGTCGAGTAATCGGCTACCGAAGTGGATAGAGTTACGGATGCTTGCAGGTGAGAAAGATCAATCCTAATCCCGAAAAGTAAAAAAAGTAGGGATGAAAGACAGAACCCTGAGGAAACACCGAAACAATTAACAGAAAATAGAAGAAAGAAGTCGCCCGTCAACCAACGACCGCACATCGAAGGATTTGAGATAAAAGGGACTTCGAAAGAGCGTAGGAGATCAGAGATCGAGAGAACCTCCACAATAAGTGAGAGGGAGCTAGGTCACTGCGCTAGAGAGGTGAATGCGACTGCGCATAACAATAGAGTGAGAGCTGGGCCCACATTAATACCGATGATTGGGATTGTCCCATTCCACAAACTGACTCCGTTCACTATATACTATTGCGTGTGAGTATATAAAATACTGGAGATTGAATATAAGCAATATTTAAACTATATCATTCGCCAGCTCTAAAATTTGAGAATAATCACATTAACATTTCATGAGACGGTAATATTATAGTATAGTTTAGTCCTATTTCAAAATATAATGATCATATAAAAAAAGAAGAAGAAACGAACAGAATTACATAAAAGAATGATAGCGGATAATTACCGTACAGATATTTATGCAACAGTACGGTTTTCGATGAGAATTGTGCGGCAAATGTGGGATTATTTTGAATAATAAATTCGATGCCTTAATTTGAGAGTATATATTAATTTCTCTAAATATAGTATATTAAAAAAACTTATTGCATCAGATACTCGGTAATTAGTGAATCTAAAAGATCATATTACCTGAACTTCTCAAGGAATTCTCTTGCATAATATTAGTAGTACGTAATTATAAGTGCGGAGATTCATTTCTATAACTATTATATTACTGTTATTCCACGGAGTATTACGTATACTTAGCGATAGTTTCACTCACCTTAATTAAATGGCATATTTATTCGCACCCTTATTTTACATAATTAAATCACCTTATGTAATATATTATTATATGATCTTGTCCATATTATAGTGCACACAATGAGATTTCAAAACAGTCAATAACAGATTTTAGTTTATCTAGCTTTAGGTGTATAGCCAGCGAAACCTAATCCATTATTTTCATTTATAGTTTTAAAAAAACAATAATACTACTAGTGGAGGAAAAGTACACGGATAATGCTAAACTATTCATGGAAAAAGTATAGTAGACACTTGAATAGGACTTTTGAAAAATCAACTTTTAATAAAATATAATCATTAAAGTAATATTGCATACTATGATCTCATATACTATGTGACATGATTGTGAGCATTTTAGTTGAGTAAAACAGCAGACAGACCATAACTCTGACCCCAACACTTTGCCTTTTCTTTTTCGTGAACGAGAGGCCGTTGGAAGTTATCACATATTACACTATACTAACGTTAAAACTCTGCCTAGCGAATTATGAATCTCATAACACCACTCTAGCGTTGATTCGCTCTTTTGAGTACTGTATGCAAAAATAAAATAGTTATATATCTCACTATCATTTCCATATTCCCATTCTGAAAATTGAATTTAATAATCACTTAGAATGCCAATACTTGGCGCTAAGCTCATACTTAATCTTGACCGTGCAAGGAATATAAGACTGAGCTTAGACACTGTATAAACGCGCCTACCTTTACTGCATCGCGGGGCAATATTCTACAGTATAACACCCCTGACAGTAGCCCGGAAAGTGGTGGTCTCGTGGAGCTAAGCGCAGACAAATATCCGCGATAGCGAGAGAGAGTGTGGAGCTCTGGGAAGAGATCCGGTACCGAATACATACACGCCAGAAGAGAAAATGTCCGTTCTGCGTTATTACACATCCACGCTCATGTGCCTAGCTCTCGCATGAATACTAAATCACGGCTATTTCTCTCTAAATTTAGCTAGGAGTATTTCTCTAAAGATAATATTAGATAATTATTTAATATAATAATTTATATGAAAAAATAACGTATATTATGGTAAATATATGGAATTAATATATCACATTATTATATACAAATTATATAAGTAACTCTGTATGTATAGAAGAGAGCTGAAGCTTGGGAGTGAGGTAAGATGTGATTATTAATTACTCTTCTCTCGATTCTCGGAGTGATAAATAGACAAAAATTATTTACAGAGTAAACATATTAGCAGGTAAAATTGAGCACATGAGCTCTAGATATAGATAGAACCGCTGGGTCTATTGTTTATATTCAAAATACTTGACAGCCTTTGGACCAAAATACAAAATACATGCAATATTCTCTCATTCACACAATAGTACATATTTGGGAGAAAACACTTAAGCTCTATTACTTCTTAAAATATTTATCCGACAGTTTAGAACTCTGCTTATGGATATTATACTGAATTAGTCAATCGACGTAATATAAATTCCTCACAATATTCAGATAAAATCTTATTTTACTGTGAAACTAGAGCAGCGGGAGAGCTTGGTTTCACAACTCAGTAATTGGAGACGTATATTAAAAATAATCTTATGACGATATCTAATAAAAGAGAATGTACGTCTTTTGAATATGCTCTATTAAACGCACTTCCTCAAAAACTTTAAATAGTTCAAATGGATAAAAAAATAAAAATTAGCGCATTGGCAGATTCTGTTATTTATATATAATTCCAGGTGATATATTTAGACTCTGATGAAGGCCCATGATTTATAGTAATAAACTGCAGATAATCGGAGTAAATGAAAAAATTGCGACAATTTGCAACTCACACTATACATATAATTAATTATGAAACGTTTCGAAACGTCATAATTAGATACTGAACGTCGTTGCTATCACCTGAACTATACTGAATCATAATTCTGGTCTAGTATATAAAATACTTGTTCTTCCAATAGACTCAATAAGTCCGTTACGCATTGTTTAAAACACTCTGAGAAAGAGAGTCACGTGCAGCTTTGAGAGTGAGCTACGGCAAAAGGTAGTGCAACTGTTACAAACGATGAACAGAAAAAACACCTCGCATTTTGATTGAGTAACAAACACCTATAAGCATGGATGATTGAGCAAAGAAAGTTTTAAACCATATGTCTGGGTATTTTCAAACTAATTGCTGATAGTCTTTACTTAGTATTCCTTCATCACGCCCGCACATCGTATAGAAAACTATACATTAATTGCACTTTGTCATCAGCTGAATCCGACTACTTAGTCCTATTTATGGACATTTTCAAGTGAGCAGCACAGTTTAACCTCATTAAAGTGATTAACCGACTAGCCCCTTCTCCATATTGAAACAAAGGACTCACAATTACAGAACTACATCTTGTCACTAAGGACTAATGGTTCTTTGCATAGAGTGAAATATATTACGCATATGGACGCTGCTATGGTAATCTGCAAAGATCAGAGAGAGGAATATATGATGAGCACTATTATATAGAACTTGTACTCAAAACGAGAGATTATTTTTCTAGAGTTCTCTAGACCATATCCTCTATTTCGTTTTGCACTAAAGATTCTTTTCTTCTATATTTAAATGGTAAGAAATGCATATTCGTTCCAAATGGAATTTTTGATCTTTACTTTACGATGGGGCAGTACAATTCTTTCTGCACTTCATTATTCCGACTGTTTTTTGTCTATCATGCCGCTGTCATTAGCAAAGAAGCTTCTACCCCTCAAATTGTTTCTGTCTTTCGGTCTTTAAATCCCTGAAATATTTTCTGGCTTTCGCAGTGATCTTTAGTTAGTATGAAATATTTTTGCTATTTATTACTGACCCTGTCCTCACATTTATGAACAAGGAAAATACAGAGCGTTGAGCATATGATACTCACGACGGAGTTGTCACTAATTAACAATTGTCGTCAGATTTATATAAACCCAGTAGCAATGAAATAATTAGGACTAAGAAATGAAAAATTACACACATAAAAATACAAGAAGTAAACACAAATAATTAATCAGACAAAAATAATAATAATAATAAATAAATAATACGAATTATAATTGGAAATAACAAAAGTAGTAATTTCAAAGAAACTAAATATAATTATTAATAGAAAAACCAAACTTACTCACACAAATAATCAATAAATCAAAAACACATAAATTTTATTCACTAACCATAATAGCATAAATTCTTAGTGCAAATATACTTAATTCAGTGATAGGGATAAAGATCGATAAACTACTATATACACTGAGGTTACTAAGGAGTACAGATATGATAATATTAAACATATCAATGGACTCATTTTAAATCCTTCCCCTTCTATATATACTTATATATGGAGAGTATTCCATATTACATATTACTACCAGACAATAATTACTCAAACAACATCTTTCCCTGGGAGATCCTGCCCAACCATTTTATCCAACCGCCATTATCATATGGGATCTGCTGCAGCATCCATACCCCCTGCTTCACGGCAGCAATTTTATCTGTCTGTCCTCTTCTGAATGCATATATCAGCATTCAATAATCTATAGGAAGGCGATAGTTACAACTGCACCAACTCTATTGTGGTATCCCAAATAATCGATGAGTACGACGCGGCTGTACGATACCTAACTGGAAATGTGTGTCTTTCAAGCTAAGAATATGTCTTGCCCACATCTAATTTATAATCTTCACCTTGGCATAATAGAAAAGCACAGTTAGTATCATGCACATGAATTTGGAGAGGTCATGATAAGCACGTAAAAAAAACTATATCATATGAGAGTATATAATGGAGATAATAAAATATCGTATGGGTAACAATGGAAATGTCAAGATAAATGTTGAGTAGCGAAGAGGTGAGTGAAGGTGATATGGAGAATGTTCATATATAAAAGGCAAATTTGATTGCTCGCTGTGACTTAGAAGAAAGTTGAAAAGGCACTGGCTAACGGCCCGATGATATTATAGTGTAAAATTAGTGTGTGAGTCATGTTGTGCAATATAGAATGAGACTGAGGGAATGAGATAGAGTATTAGCATGATTTTATGAGATGAGCTTAGTGGTATCATAGAGCTATTAGGTGAATACATTTTGTGTATAGTGAGTGATACTTTTAGAAATTATTATGGTTAAAATTTAAGTTTGAAAAGGTCATAATTTGTGTGGTTGCGACATACGTATATGGATCCATCTGAGGAATGAAAAATGTTGAAGAAAGTACGATATCTTTCTGGAGATACTTTTATCTGATATGACTGTTTCGGATGGTGATGATGAATAGTAGTAGTATATGCTCATAGAGTATTATTGAATTGTTTGTGTATAGCGGGAAACATAAAATTGTGGAAAGGTGATCAGTCACACATCGTTTACATGCCACTCTATTTATTGGGTGAAAGAAAGCTATTTTTAATAGCGCTGTTTCTGTTAGCCCCAATTCACCGCGATAGCAACACTTCCAATAGGCTAGATTTGAGGGGTGTCGGGGAATCGAAAACGTATAACGGAGTAGGAAAGGTGATTGATTTCAGCACGAGGATATGAGTATGTATTTAAAATTGTAATTTTTATCTCTTAGAGAGAGAGAAAGTTAATTGATATCACGCTATACTAGCGTTGGTGTACGGTAGAGTTGTACGACGTGAAAGTATGCTCTCATCTGTGATGTAATTTGCTAGACAGAAGTACGTATAAATATACTTTATCTTCATGAAGTAATTGAGAAAGTAAGAAAGTGAAAATCAGGGAGAGGGAGAGAGAGTATTGTGGAACTATGGGACTATCGGGTGAGCAATTATCTTGTTTTACTTTGAATTTAAGATGTTATGCAATTTCACTAAAAATGAGGAGTGTGTAATCTCGTGATTGGACGAAGAGTAAGGTTAGACTTATATCGGAAGGAAGTGGGTGCCATTCAAGAGTGAGACAGATTCAAGTAGAAAACTCAAAGGAGGTTACACACAACGGAATATTTCTGAGAGAGAGCAAACCTGGCAAGTAAACTCAGCAATTGAATATGTGAATCAGTTTGAACATTGAATCAAATGAAGCACACTCGCATAAAGGGCACAAGCAGTATATGCTTTATGCCCAAAAGTGAGCGCTACATTAGAAATAAGCACAGTTCTTCTTCGCGCTCACTCTATTTAAAACATAGCTCACAGAGAAGAGTTAATGAAAAGTTATAAATACAAGTTGAGGAGTGGTGGAATTGTAAAGAGGTGAGCAAGCGTATTAAATTAGTTAAAATATAAGAAGCGTGGTTTTATAAAATGTTATATACTAAAAGCCAATGATATGATAAAGTATTCAAATAAAGAAATGAATGTTTGTGATATATAAATTATATATACAGGAGTAAATAAAAGTAAATACTAAAATATAAGGTGAAAATATACTAAAGTACAGAAAGTAGATATGATTCATTGAATCAGATTCGGATAGAGGAAATTGAATGGGGTAATTCCAAGTGAGAATAGCAAGCCTTATCTGGAAGAAAAGTACTGAGCGAAAGGTTTAGACGGGAATAAGGGGAAACCATGCTCTATAGTAAAGGTGAACTATATAGTTGAGTGTCGCTATATGTAGTGTATTATACTCAATGGATATGATTGTCCTGTTTTAATGATAATAAAAGTAATAGAGTATCTATATTAACTTGTCTTGAATAATAGTAGTATGATCTAAAGTACTTTGTAGATATCAGATGGTATCATATATAAGGCGTGTTATAGGTGTTGAACAAAAATTGTATAGAATGAGGAAATGTACGATAAGAGATTTATAGTGTGGTGTGAAGAAAGAGTGTATAAAATGAGAGATAATGAAGGTAGTAGACACTTTTCTGGTTAATAGTAATTAGGGGTGAGCAATATGAGCCGATAAGCTGTTTAGTTGTAAGAAATTATAGTGGTAAAGATATGTGTTGGGAAATCGCGGCTTGGGACCGAAGAAAAGTGAATTGAATAATCTAATATATACAGGAATGACATGAGTTGTGGAAGAGAGATAGTGAGTTTTAGCGATGCAAAGAATACAAAGTACATATTATGATGAAACTCGAGGGTTAGAGGGGGTATGTTGTGGCATCCTGGCACAGAGGAGATGGGCCTCACACTATGAAGTTGCCAACGGTGAGGGTCGTGAATTCGTGTATCACGTGAGCGCTTTCTAACGTGAGTGGATTTCTGACTGACAGATGTTTCATCCCACAATGCGGTATATACGTGGGTGTAAGAGGCGGTAAGCTTGGGCTTCTTCTCTACGGCAATGAGCACGATGTCTTCTGTACTTTTCTTTTTCCGACTCGTCGCCTGGAAAGATGGTTTCGGTCTGCAGGAAGTTGCCGGGAACAAAACTCTAGCCTCAAAGACCGGTCTTCTAAATTCTCTCTACAACAATAAAATATGGAGTAAGCATTCTATTATAATACTGACAAATTAATCAACATCGTAAATTCCTTTGAAAGTATTTACATATATATTTAACAATATATATAAACATTACTGACAATATTTTGTAACAAAATATGATAAATAGAATTATTTCAACAACAAGCGTATTAGAAAATAAAAGAATTGATATTTAAATGAACGAGGCTACTTATAGCAAATAGATGACGTCACAATTGATGGACGTGCCTAAGCCAATGAGAAAGAAGGAACTACTTCTATATATAAATTACGGCATGAAAATGATTTTAACTTCAACGATAAATAATGGCTAAATCAATGTAATAATCTAGAGAGAAGAACTATCTTTTAACAAAATATAAATTATTTATTAGAGACAAAACAAAATATATACTGAACACTTACAGACCTTTTGTTATTTTAAATACCTTTCGTAAGTTACATACGAAATTTCCCACAATGAATAATCCTCGGATATCTTCATCCACCATGAAGAAGGAGAAAAATGGACGCTCAGCGTTGAAATGAGATGAAATCTTGTGAAAATTTTCTCTTGAGGCATCAACGAATATCGAACATGATGTAGACCAACTTCTTATTCGGTCGCCATCGATCTTCTTGATCGAGAAATAATCTTCAGTAGCCTTACGTGTGTGGAAATCTTGTAAGAAAGGACTATAATCCTCAATAAGCCTACAAAATTTTCCTGAAGACAAATATGATAATCTTGAAGCAGCTTAGCCAAAATAAGAATACTGTCACTTTCGACAGATTAGTCCACTGTCACGCGTCGGCAGAATTTCTTTCCCCTGTTTCTATATTCTATATTACAGGTCGTTTGTTTTCATTATAACCGTGTACTACCTAGAAAGGTAGCATCGAAATTCCTTGAAGAACGCAGTTGGCTAAGATTTGAGGCTCACGTTGAAATTACAGTCTACACTTTATCTAGGAAATAATGTGTTCAAACACAA
>JABUQX010014510.1:0-17500 GCA_015478945.1 Trachelipus rathkii
ACGAACCAGAGATTAAACATGGACCCAAATAATTTATTATATCACTAAGCATACCGCAGCGACTAAAGGATCCCATGATTTCGGGCACTTAGGAGCATCGTTAATTTATGCATTTCATGCTGCAGATTGTATAGAAAGTCGTCTTTGTTTCTTCGGGCATCGGTAAATTAAACATTGGAATTTTGAGTTTAACAATAGGAATCACTAGCTAATTATTATAATAATAGTATAAGTAGGCTTGAATATATGAGAAGCTGCGATCGATGCAGGCGCCTCCTTCGCTACGCCACTATCTCAGAGCCGACAGCGCATGCACCCACCACAGCCGACCGACACCACCGACTCCACCACAAACCGAGCATAGCTCAAATCTCGGTCCAGGCAGACGCACGCTCGACTTGAAAGGGCAACTCTCTGAGAAGCGATGCCACGTTTCCGTGATATACCCTGTTACCGGGGCCGAGAAACACACCATGTTTCCAGCTACATGGGCGATCCCGCCACCACCATATCCCGGTGACGAGCCATAAATAACTAACCATTTAAAATAAATAAACAATGCATCATTGAGATCGTTGACAATAATCACTGTAAACCATCTATCTTTAGTCAGTCCACACTACACCCGTCCATACGTCCCATGCACACACTCAACTCAACCAGTCGTACCATGTCAACCTTCGCGACATTACGCCACGCCCCGCGGATCCAGCATCACAATCGCGCCAACAGCCAGCCAAGTTCGCCCTCACCTCTAGGATCCAGACAGAAGCGACCGAGAGAGAGAGAAGAAACGGCAAGCCGAGCCACGAAAGCTTCCTCTGTGAAAATAAGTGTATCGCCAGAATGATTTGAAGTAAGATTTCGACACAAGAATCGGAACCCTTATAGCAATCTAGATATAATCATATCTAAGCACATAATATAGCCAATAGAGATAGGAGCAGAATAAGTCAGATACTACGATAGCCAAAAAGCATTTAGCATATATTTAGCATATTATTAGAAACGCCATTAGAGTGAACTACCTATAGTAAAGTTTATTACCCCCGCATGGAGTGAAATTGATCAATAGCCACAGATATTCCCAAATGCGAATATATTTTTATAATATTCTTATAATATTTCTCTGTTGGATCATTCATCTGTTCAGTTCCTCTTTCTTCTTCTTTCAAATAAATTTTCAAATCAATAACGTACAATTTCGTCTAGGAGGCATGCTCCGTCCAGCAAAAATTCAGATGCAATAATGTTAAATCTATCAAACCTTCTTATCCAGCAAAATAATGGAAATTAGCTCTTCCTTGGTCTACCGCCAGCTCTCATCATACTTCGACCTCCCACGACTAACTATATGCCATTCTGCTAAATCGGTGCAATTCTCTTATTTCTCTTTTTTTTTTGTTTTGTTTTTTCTTACAACAAGCCTCACCATCATTAAAAAAAAACATTTTCTTCGTTTCTTCTCTTTTTTCATCATATTTCTCTGAAACTTTTTTTTCTCTTCGCGGTTTTCTTTTTTGTGTCTCGTGGCGAACGTCACGGTGAATTAATGGTTCAGCTGCGTCCGCTGTCTACTGTGGCCTTGAATTCGACTCAGATTCTCCATTTTCTTCCATTTATATTTTTGTTTTCTAGTTTTGGCCGAAATGTTATTCTCGAGAAGAGAGATATAACTGTTTATTTTTTTTTTATTTTTAATCTTGAAGATTCTGTTGACTGTATTTGCCCCACGTTTTTTTGGTTTCTTACAATTTTGCTATTGTTTTATCTTCCGAAATAGCAAGCAGATCATACCCATGATCTAAAATCGTTCGGGTGGTCCCACTTTCTTCTCGCTAAGCAACTTTCCTGTAGTACCATTCAAAATAATAACATTTTGATAAGGTTCTCTTACATTGTCCATCTACCGTCATCTCTCCGCAGGTTCGCATAACTTTTGTTAGTATGTCTGACTAAGCTTTGTCTCTTGGTTGAGCTACTCGCTTTTGACATTATTTTAATTACCTATACTATTTTATCACCTTGAAACATAATTACAATCATAAATTTTTACGTTTGGCGAAGGAAAAGTTTTTGCCTTCCAATTCATTCCTTGGCTATCGGTAGAACTTTTGGCGGCAATCTCTCGTGGAGTTGCAAAATTACGTTCATACTCGAAAGCTTCAGATAAACCAGAAGCATGCTTCCGTCTCGCTCTACTCTACGCTTATTTAATAATAAAAATTATAATTGGCATGAAAAAATTATATAGAAAACCTTTATGTTTTATCATAAGTAATTACCTGTGTTATAGCATTAATATTCTATAATAAATATTACACCTGAATACATTGGCTATTTTAATTTTATTTCTTTTTCAATTTCATTGTGTTACATATTATATATTGCTTCATTATTATAAATATTTATTATTGAAAACATCATTTACAGAATTTAACATTTGCTTGCATAATATTTTTTTTAATACCATTTCGCTATATTGATATATATATATTTTTACTGCATTCTTTCTTTCTTCACTTTATTATTATTTTTATTATTATATTATATTATATATTAATTATTATTATTATTATTATTTATTTATTAGTATTATTGTAATTCATTTTTTAATGCAGATACAAGTATGTTTATTAAGTTTCTTATTATTATCTTCACTTATTAGTAATTTTTCTTACGAACCAGTATTCACTGACTAATTATTTAATACTCTAAAGTTCGTTACTTTTCTTCTATATTAGCAAAATTTCATATTAATTAGTTGTTACAATTTTTTCGAGATTTTTTTTCCGCATGGTTGGATTTTGCGACGTGGTTCCCACGTTTGGTGGGAGCAAGGCCTTACGCTCATATTGTGGGGAGAGATGGTTGGTAGTTGACTTCCCTCCCTCGCGGGGTTTTGTAGTTGACTTCTTCTAAATGAGTAACTCTTGAAGAAGGATTGATCTTCGTGTCTATGGGCGAAAGGTAAACGGATTTGGTGAAGACATTGTTGTCTGCTTTCGGGTAGGCCTTTTTGATCGGGAAGGGAGGTTGTTGTATGTCGTTTGAATGTTTGTTAACTTGGATGAACTCTTCAAAACTCTCCCCGAGACCTCCCCCTTTAGATGCAGGTGCAGTTTCCTTGGTCGCTGTTGTCGTCAACACTCGCCGAAGCTCTAAGATTTTCTCGATTCCAATCATGACTGTTCCTTAGGCACAGGAAGGCTTGTCTTCGAATTTTTTTTTCTTTTTTTTTTTCTTTCTTTATGTTCTTTTTTTTTTTCAACAATGCCGTTAGACCTTAAGGACTAAAGGCTCTTTGAACTTTGGCGTACTAGCACACTATGATCCGTTAACCAGAGTTTCAACGTTCTTCTTTTGTCATTTTTCTTTATTTTTTATTTTGCGACTTCTGTACTTCCACAATTTTATAGATTCTGTACTTTGTCTCTATCACGCAAAGGAAAAAAGGATGTCTTTATATAGTACTTACATAGTAACAATGATTTCACCTTTTTTTCCACGACTTTCATTTAATAACAGGCTAGCATACTGATTAATATCCATCTTTTGTCATCTGTCAATCTAGTTTATATATAAAAATCCTTTGTTCTAAGTCACCAGTTTTCAGAAAGGGGTACTGGGCATTTCTATTGCAGATTGCAATGTATTGCAGGTTGCAAGGTATTGCAGGGTGTTGCATGTCACTATACGGGTCTCCAAATTAAATGATCCTGAACTGCTTGACACATTGCAATGTTGCCAACCAGCAAAATTCAAGACTCTATGTAATTAACTTAAATGAGCGACCCCTCCTACTATCCGAATAGACAACCGTCGCTTCTACGTCTTGCCTCTTATACGACAATTTATTAAATAATCTGCACGTGACAACCTAAATAGCGTTGACAACTGATGATAACTCCCATCGTTGCTGCTAACATCCAACCCATATATCCTAACATGCTCGCATAGACACATCAACTTCATCTTCCTTTGCAAATCCTAGCCATATCCAGCGCCCCAACACACCACACCGAACAACACACATGCCCTTATTTATACTCCTCCTCTATAACTACACATCCACCGCACGGCCCACCCACACACCGTTCGAACTCGGACGTCTCCTCGAATTGCCCCCACTCTCGCACGGTTCTCTTTCAAGCCACCTAAGAGCTCCTAAAATTTAGCGAGCATACATACCCGCGCATTAAGGCACTTAGAATGACGACAGGCATCGGCATTCCCGGCACTTAGCCAGTGTAATTTTGAACTTTGCTGCCACGCGAACATTGGCCAGAACCACCATATAATCACTCACCTCATCATGTAAAATCGTCTTGTCTCTTGCCGCCATCCACTGTGTCAACTAATTCGCCTGAAAACCCATCCACGCCTCGACCTACCCGAAACACACATACCTTCAATACCCATTGTACGTCTGCGCCTGCCGTAATTTTTATGAAACAAATAGGAAATTCCATCGATAACGCAAGAATTATTATAATGCAACTACACAGCCAGACACGCAGAGAGAACCGCCGCCTCTACCACACATCGCGACTTATGAATCTAATCTTCCCATACAACTACCAGGAGTTATGTACCTTCCACTACATAACCTAAATCAACCGCTATTCCTACCATAACTATAGGCGCCGTCTGAACATATATAATGTGCGTCGATGCACAGCACTCCTCGCAAACCGCTCTCACACACGCCACTACGCCAATAGTCCAGCAGTACTCTCTCCTATAAGGTTATCTATTCCAGGATGCCTTGTCCTCGTACCCCCGTTACCAATTCTTCCAGAATCTCTCCATCTCCGCCACCATTATGCGCAAGGTGGGCACCTACTCCAAAAATTACTAATTTTAAAATATATAAGCAGTATTGTTGTATCGTGAAATGGGGGAAGGGGGTTCTCAACATCAATTATACAACATACTAACTCTCAATCATATAATATATATATATATTATATATATACCACACCACAGCAACCAACACACCGAACCTGGCGAGGCCCCCGGCGCGACAACCGCTTCACCCAACCAGCCACATCTGCTACTAATACACAAGACGTACTTCTGATCCCTAATAAGCGTATATCAATTTGACTTCTCGGGATAATTATAATTATAGGTATATAGCTATATAAATATATATATATCCACATGATTATATATATATTAATAATACTAATATAATAATATATATATATACTATATTATAATAATTGAATATATATAATATGTATTATAATATAATATATAGAACTAATGGGAATATATATTATATTAGTATATATATATATGTATATTATAATATATGTATTTAATATATATTAGATTTGATATATATTATAATAGTATATAATACATTAAATACCTACATAATACAATCTAATCACACTGATATGCAGGAGTGTTGTTGCACAGGGATCAACCTTGTTAAAGTTGATTCTTTTTTATGTGACCGCATTTGAGACTCTACACTGTACAAGGATTTTATTGCACTTCATTTTCATGAAGTGTTTCTCGGTATTGCATGCTGTTATTAATCAGGATGAAGTACAGAAAAATGTCTTATGAGTCATGTCACTCATTATATGATATACTCTAGTATTGCTGGAGTTTACTCAAGTGATGAGAACGACCATCTGAGTTGAAGTGATTATTATGGGAATTCAGATTTTCAATTTGGCTGTTTGCATGATTTAAAAGGTTGCCTCAGACTTCTGATAGGGTTGATTGTTTTTGGTTTCTAATATGGTTTGAACGTGAACGTAGTTTTTTAAAGCTATTTTTGCGTAGTTTTCTAGCTGTTTATTGTCTCGCCAATGTTCTTGCTGGTCCCGATAAGTAAAACTGCGAACTCTGATAAAGCTAATTTCCTTGTCTCTCTCCTTTTTCTTCACTAGTTCCACTATAAACGATATGGCAGTCCTAAGTTCTACTGCGTTTAATCTTCCTCTCTAAAAGTAATTCAATGTTTCTTAAATAGTATGTCAGCAAGGGTGATAGGGCCGAGACGGAATGACATTTCCTGGTAAGGTGTTGAGGAGATGTGCCTTCTATCTGGCGCCTCCTTGTTCAGACTCTGTCTCTAGGCACCCGTTAAAATGGAACACTTTTCGTTCATTGTTTTGCGAAAACTTGGATCCATACCCATTGTAACAGGCAGATTTCGAAGAGGAATGATTACCGTTCACCCTAGAATATTACCGTTCTGACCTAAGCACTGACTTACCGTTTGACCCTGAGATGAATTACCTTCTGACGAAATTCTATCTAATTATAATAGTTTTCATGCTGAAATTCTTTCTAAAATCTTTGTACTGTTCTTAACTTCCATTTCCTGAATTATTTTGGAATCTCATTCCCCTGTTTCATGTTATCATAATGGTTTTAGGCTCTTTAGGTCAACATTTGACATGCTTTTTTTTTTACTAATATATGGTCTTATGCCCATAGGGACAGTGGGGAGTTTCGTGTGGTAGCATTTGACATATCCAAAAGTTTTTACCTAGTCCGTCTTGCGTCTTTTCTCTCTAAGCTCCCTTCCTTTGGGGTTCTTTCTTCCCTTTGCTTCTTATGCCTAGTTTTCTCTCAAATTGTTCCATAATCTCTGCGACGCGACGTTGGTACTCTGGCTCTTTACTGCAGGTACTACCACGGCAGATGCTCTTAGGAGATTATTACATACATTTCAACTCCATTGGTGTCGCCCACGTAGTACATGGGGTACCTTAGCCTCTTCGCGAACTGGATTTTGCCGTCACATTGAATACCCCAGATCGTTCGTTGTGGCCTCCCTTTCTTTCCAGCAGAGAGCTGGCTGTTTCTGGGACTCCTTGACGTTCAATCTGTTTTTCCAATTGCGGCAAATCTTCCTCTCTTTTAAAGCCCCCGTCTTCGTTCACCTAGGAATTTGCGTTAGGCTTGGGATTGGGTGGTTTTCCTTCTATATTTTATTTTCTGCCGCCTCCTTGAAACAGGCGCATAGCACATTAAAACCATTTAAAAATCGTGTTTAAAAAAAAAAAACTTACTGTTGATGGAACCGACTTCCTTCATCTTTGGTGAATTGTTAGAACTAAATGAAAAGCCAGTTCCAAGCCGAGACGAGGTTCTGTTTTATCATCCCCTTAATTTTGCTTTTTACATACGATCTTAACAGCTGCTCTTCCACACTATTCATTTTTATGCTGATGAATCAATCCGCCATTCATTCACTTATTAAAATCTGTTCCCTCCTTTGCATCTATAGATTTGAAATTTGATTTCAATTTTCCGATTTCATTTTAGTCGATGTGAATCAGGTTTTCCGAGAGTGTCGCCTCAAACGCGTGAAATTAAATTCTTTTTAAACTTTCCACCTCAAAATCATCTTAAAATTTGCCTATCTCCTTCGGCTGCTCTACCGTCTCACCTTTGAACAACGTAAACATTCTTAGTCCAAAAATAAAGACCAAACTGTTTTGGAAACCTTGGGGGTTCAAAAAAAACTAGGTGGTTTGGTTTGGTTGATAATTTTTTTCAGCCACAGCTACTCCAACTATTCAAGGGTCTTATCCCTCATTGCATGGAGTACTGTTCACAAATCTGATGGGAGGAGCTTCAGGATTTGGTCTAAGATTTGAAAACTTTCTAACTCTCTTGACGATATTTATTTGAGACGTGACATTGGGGCACTCCCTCTCGGCAGGTGCTCGAGGGAGTTGACCTCTGACCTCGAGGACACCACTATCGTTGAGATAACCTTATGGTACAAAGGGTATACAAAATGAATTTTGAGTAGATATTCTGTAACTCCAAGCTTGCTCGTTTTAGTACCTCCTTCTTTACAGTATCATCTGTTATGTAGAATTCTTTACCATCATCTGTTTCTCCTTCAGTATTAACATTCCTCATACTAAATTTTCCGTCTGGGTTCTCCTTCTTTACAGCCGTATCTGTTCTGTAGAATTCTTTATCATCATCTGTTTCTCCTTCAGTATTTAGCCTTCCAAATACTAAAATTTCCGTCAACTTAGAGGTTTGCGTCAGACCGAAATTTGTTGGGAGGTTTTCTACTGTCTTTTTCAATCGTTTTTTAATCATGGCTGAGAAACTGGTAAATTTTGTTGCCGGTTTCAACTCCGGCTCCGACTCCGACTCCGACTCCAGGTCCGGCTCTAGCTCCGAAGCCCTTAATTTAAAGTACTAAAATATTTTTTTTGGTTCAGGCTTCACCCAAAATCTGATTTTCTTCTTTCAATGCCCCTTCCTTGAATAAAGTTAGTTCTGTGGTGATAACCTTTTAAAGAAGAGATAAAGAGTCAGGTTGCCTGAATCGTTACTGGCCACTAGAGTATGGATAGAGGTATGCATGTGAACAAATCTTTCAAAATTAAGTATGTTCACATTCCTACCCCTTTGAAGGGGTATGCGTGTGAACATATCTTCATAAGTAAACTATGTTCAAATTGTTACCCCTTTTAAAGGGTATGCATGTGAACATATTCTTCGTGAATAAGTTATATTCACAATCCTACACTTTCAAATGAGTATACATGTGAGGCTGTGAGCATATCTTTCTTGATTAAGTTATGGTCACATCCCTACCCTTTCGCATGATTATACATGTGAAAATAGTTTAATACTCTTTATAATTAAGAAGCAATAAAAGATTATCGCAGTGTAACAAGTGTTAATACTAAATTCCAGTACCACGGCATAAATAGGAGGTATAGAACATGAGAGTAAGCGGATAGGCATAGTACGTTATGCTAGAAGGGTATAATAGTGGCACAGCCTACCGACCCCTGGGCATATATAAGGATAGAGTATAAGTATATAAACATACTTAGTATAAGGTGAGTAAAAACTATCAGCATATAAATCACAGAATGGCGCCCCGGTATAGCCCTCACGAACGAGGAGTAATAGAGTAGTAAGGGAGATAGTGCCCTAAGTCTAGTTTCAGGATGAGTAGAGAAGACAGGCATCCACCTAATAGAGAAGTGAAGGGTATGGCATATAGAATGAGTGACAGCGATGTGTGAGAGAAAGAGGTACGTAAGGAGGAATATTATGATAACGAGTGAGTATATTATGTAACCTGATTTATTTATACTAATTGATAATTCATTACGAAACAGGATATATGAGGATGGGATCATATTGAATACCTTTTCATCTAGAACAGCAGCATGTTCTCGGCTCTTTGAAAGTACTATAATGCCAATTTAAATTCCCATATACCTCGTTTTAATCATTAACATGTTTATAATATAATAATAGTATATAATTACACACCTTTGGATATATATTTATATATTCTATTAGAACATGCCTGGCGGAAGTTTTGCCAATTTTTTTCGAGATCATGAATTCAGCAAAGCTTTCAACATAGGTCTCAGTCATATTCTAATAGACATAATCTTAGATACCCAAAACCTAGATGCCCAAATCCTAGATGACCAAATCCTACATAATATGGTGAAAAAACTTTGGCTAACTTTCTATCTAACAGAACAAAACAGATAATACAGGGAAAACATTCATCAAAACTCTAACTGTTCAAGGAAATGCCAGGGAGCAATTCTGTTTAATGAAGAGTTTAAAAATATGTTCACATGCATACTCATTCGAAAGGGTAGGGATGTGACCATAACTTAATCAAGAAAGATATGCTCACAGCCTCACATGTATACTCATTTGAAAGTGTAGGATTGTGAATATAACTTATTCACGAAGAATATGTTCACATGCATACCCTTTAAAAGGGGTAACAATTTGAACATAGTTTACTTATGAAGATATGTTCACACGCATACCCCTTCAAAGGGGTAGGAATGTGAACATACTTAATTTTGAAAGATTTGTTCACATGCATACCTCTATCCATACTCTAGTGGCCAGTAACGATTCAGGCAACCTGACTCTTTATCTCTTCTTTAAAAGGTTATCACCACAGAACTAACTTTATTCAAGGAAGGGGCATTGAAAGAAGAAAATCAGATTTTGGGTGAAGCCTGAACCAAAAAAAATATTTTAGTACTTTAAATTAAGGGCTTCGGAGCTAGAGCCGGACCTGGAGTCGGAGTCGGAGTCGGAGCCGGAGTTGAAACCGGCAACAAAATTTACCAGTTTCTCAGCCATGATTAAAAAACGATTGAAAAAGACAGTAGAAAACCTCCCAACAAATTTCGGTCTGACGCAAACCTCTAAGTTGACGGAAATTTTAGTATTTGGAAGGCTAAATACTGAAGGAGAAACAGATGATGATAAAGAATTCTACAGAACAGATACGGCTGTAAAGAAGGAGAACCCAGACGGAAAATTTAGTATGAGGAATGTTAATACTGAAGGAGAAACAGATGATGGTAAAGAATTCTACATAACAGATGATACTGTAAAGAAGGAGGTACTAAAACGAGCAAGCTTGGAGTTACAGAATATCTACTCAAAATTCATTTTGTATACCCTTTGTACCATAAGGTTATCTCAACGATAGTGGTGTCCTCGAGGTCAGAGGTCAACTCCCTCGAGCACCTGCCGAGAGGGAGTGCCCCAATGTCACGTCTCAAATAAATATCGTCAAGAGAGTTAGAAAGTTTTCAAATCTTAGACCAAATCCTGAAGCTCCTCCCATCAGATTTGTGAACAGTACTCCATGCAATGAGGGATAAGACCCTTGAATAGTTGGAGTAGCTGTGGCTGAAAAAAATTATCAACCAAACCAAACCACCTAGTTTTTTTTGAACCCCCAAGGTTTCCAAAACAGTTTGGTCTTTATTTTTGGACTAAGAATGTTTACGTTGTTCAAAGGTGAGACGGTAGAGCAGCCGAAGGAGATAGGCAAATTTTAAGATGATTTTGAGGTGGAAAGTTTAAAAAGAATTTAATTTCACGCGTTTGAGGCGACACTCTCGGAAAACCTGATTCACATCGACTAAAATGAAATCGGAAAATTGAAATCAAATTTCAAATCTATAGATGCAAAGGAGGGAACAGATTTTAATAAGTGAATGAATGGCGGATTGATTCATCAGCATAAAAATGAATAGTGTGGAAGAGCAGCTGTTAAGATCGTATGTAAAAAGCAAAATTAAGGGGATGATAAAACAGAACCTTGAAGGCTTCAACAATCACAAGGATGAAGGAAGTCGTTCCATCAACAAGTTTTTTTTTTAACAGATTGCCACCCCTCACTGGCTATGCCCTTTTCAAGGAGGGGCAGAAAATAAAATACAGGAAAACCCACCCAATCCCAAGCCTAACGCAAATTTCCTAGGTGAACGAAGACGGGGGCTTTAAAGAGAGGAAGATTAAATACAATTGGAAAAACAGAAGAAGGCAAGGAGTTCCCAGAACAGAAGTTGCTGGAAAGAAGGAGGCCCCACAACGAACGAGTCTGGGGTATTCAATGTTTAGGCAAAATTCATGCGAGAGTAAGGTACCCCATGTACTACGTGGGCGACACCAATGGAGAAGAAATGTGAGCGGCCAACTCCAATGAGGATCTGCCGTTGTAGTACCTGCAGTAAAGAGATAGTGTGCCAACGTCATGTCGCAGAGATTATGGAACAATTTGAGAGAAAACTAGGCATAAGAAGCAAAGGGAAGAAAGAACCCCAAAGGAAGGGAGCTTAGAGAGAAAAGACGCAAGACGGACTAGGTAAAAACTTTTGGATATGTCAAATGCTACCACACGAAACTCCCCACTGTCCCTATGGGCATAAGACCATATATTAGTAAAAAAAAAAGCATGTCAAATGTTGACCTAAAGAGCCTAAAACCATTATGATAACATGAAACAGGGGAATGAGATTCCAAATAATTCAGGAAATGGAAGTTAAGAACAGTACAAAGATTTTAGAAAGAATTCAGATGAAAACTATTAGTAATAGATAGAATTGTCAGAACGGTAATCATTCTTAGGGTCAGAACGGTAATCATTCTTAGGGTCAGAACGGTAATCATTCTTAGGGTCAGAACGGTAATCATTCTTCGAAATCTGCTGTACATACCAAAGTTTCCAACAATGAAGAAAAGTGTTCATTTTAAGGCCTAGAGAACAGAGTTGAACAAGGAAGGCGCCAGCTTAGAAGCACATTCCCTCAAAACACCTACAGAAATGTCATTCTGGCCACTATCCCTTGCTGACATACATTAAGAAACATTGAATACTTTAGAGGAGAAGTAAAGCAGTAGAAATTAGGATGCCATAATCGTTTATAGTGGAACTAGTTGAAGAAAAAGAAAACCAAAGGAATTAGCTTTATCAGCATGAGTTTTACTTATCGGACCAGCAGAACATGCGAACAAAAACAGCTAAAAACTACGAAAAATAGCTAAAAACTACGTTCAAGTTCAAACCAATATTAGAAACCAAAAACAAAACCTACTCACGAAAGTCTTGAGGCCAACCTTTTTAAATCAAACAGATGAAAATCTGATTCCATCATAATACACTTCAACTGCAGATTCTCATCACTGAGTAAAACTCCAGCAATACTAGAGATCACATATAATGATGACATGACTCACTAAGACATTTTACTCACCTGATAAACAGCATCACCACCAAAACACCCAGAAAAATAAGTGCAATAAAATCCTGTACAGGTAGCAAATGCGGTCAACATAAAAAAAGAAAACTTTAACAGTTGTCTGCAAACAATGCATATATATATATATATATATATATATATATATATATGAATTAATGTGAGAAATATATATATATATATATATATATATATATATATATATATATATATATATATATATATATATATATTAAAATATATATATATATATATATATATATATATATATATATATGTTATTAAGGTTAAGGCTAAGGCTAAGGATATATATAGTATATAAATATATATATATATATATATATATATATATATATATATATATATATATATATATGATGTGAGAAATTCCATTTTCACATACAAACAATACTGCTTATTATATTTTAAAATTATATTTTGTGCCCACCGCTAGGTGGCGAGAGAGATCTGAAATTGTAACGGGTAGAAGGCATCCTGGATGCCTTATAGAGGAGAGTCTGCTGAGATATGGCGTAGCGAGAGGCTGCATCGACGCAGCTTCTCATATATTCAAGCCTATTGAATAACTATTATTATAATAATTATAGTGAATTCCTATTGTTATAAAAATTACCATTTAATTACCCAAGAAACAAAACGATTTTATACCAATTCTGGCAGCATATCAAAATTACATGCCTAAGTGCCGAATCATATCATTTAGCCGGCAGGTATTGCTGTGATATAATAAATTATGGGCCATGTTATCTGTGTTCTAAAATGAATTACCCATTGTTATTATTTTGATTACACAACTGATTATCATCATCTGTCATACCATTTATTTCACGTGCATTATTAATAAAATTTCAAAAGCAGAAGAAACCTTCTCAATCATCCTCATTTAATTAATTACTTATTTAATTTGCCTGGTTTGCAACATTGCAATACCAGTGCAATTTGGAGACCCCTATAGTGACATGCAACACCCTGCAATACCTTGCAACCTGCAATACATTGCAATCTGCAATAAAATGCAGTACCTTCTGAAACTGGGCCTAAAAATTTTCTATTAAAAAACAGTGACAAAGAATAAAAAGGGCTTATTAAAAATTTGAAAAAAAGTGAAATCATTGTGAATATTAATCTATAAAGACAATTCTTTGCGTGAAGAACAAAATAAAATTATAAATTGTGGAAGTACAAAAGTCGCAAAATAAAAATAAAGAAAAACAAAAAGAAGAAATTGAAACTCTGTAACGGTCAAGTGCTACCCAAACTTCAAAGAGCCTTTAGCCTAAGTTGAAAAAAAAAAAACTCAAGACAAACGTTCCCTTGTGCTAAGAAACAGTCATGATTGGAACCTCGAAAAATCTTAAGCTTCGCTTGACGACAACAGCGACAAGGAAAACTGCACCTCATCTTAAAGGGGGGAGGGGGAAGAAAAAATACCCCAAGTTTAACAAAATCTCAACGACAACAACAAACCTCCTTCCCGATCCAAAAAGCTACCCAAAGCACACAAGTCTTCACCCAAAATCTGTTACTTTCCCCCATAAACGAAGATCAATCCCTTTCTTCAAGAGTTGGATATTCGGAAACATTCCCGCTCATAAACCCGCGAGGGAGGGGAAGTCAACTACCAACCATCTCTCCCCCACAAATGGAGGTAAGCCTTCTCCCACCAAACGGACACGTCGCAAATCCAACATTGAAAAAAAAAAATAAAATGACAACAACTAAATAAAAATAAAAATTTGTAAATAGAAGAAAAGTACGAACTTTTATATATTAATAATTAGTACAGTGAATAATGTTCGTAAGAAAAATTAATAATAATAAGAATAATAATAAGAAAAATTAATAATAATAATAAAAGTGAATTTAAAAATGATAATAATAATAATAATAATAATAATAATAATAATAATAATAATAATAATAATAATAATAATAATAATAATAATAATAATAAAGTGAAAAAAAAAAACAGTGAAAAATATATTATAATAATCAAATAGCGAATGGTATTAAAAAAAATATTATGCAAGTAAATGTTAAATTCTGTAAATGATGTTTTCAATAATAAATATTTATAATAATGAAGCAATATATAATATGTAACACAATGAAATTGAAAAAGAAATAAAATTAAAATAGCCAATGTATTCAGGTGTAATATTTATTATAGAATATTAATGCTATAACACAGGTAATTACTTATGATAAAACATAAGGGTTTTCTATATAATTTTTTCATGCCAATTATAATTTTTATTATTAAATAAGCGTAGAGTAGAGCGAGACGGAAGCATGCTTCTGGTTTATCTGAAGCTTTCGAGTATGAACGTAATTTTGCAACTCCACGAGAGATTGCCGCCAAAAGTTCTACCGATAGCCAAGGAATGAATTGGAAGGCAAAAACTTTTCCTTCGCCAAACGTAAAAATTTATGATTGTATTTTATATGTCAAATTAATAAACATAGTATTGGTAATAAAAACAATGTGAAAGCGAGTAGCTCAACCAAGAGACAAAGCTTAGTCAGATATATAAACAAACGTTAAGCGCGCCTGCGCAGAGATAACGGTATATCGCAGTCCTAAAATTTAGGAAACCTTGTAAAATTTATTATTTTGATTCATGATTTATAATTATAAATTTCCACCTTCTTTTCAAATTTCAATCTCTCCATAGACTCTTGTAGCCTATCCTAATTATTAAATAAAATTATAGCAATTGTGAAAGAATACCAAAAAAAGTGGGCATACAAAAATCTTCAAATTTAAAAATAAAAAATTAAAAAAAAATCGGCCAAACTAGAAACAGAAAATAAAAATCGAAGAAAATGGAGAATCTGAGTCGAATTCATTCCCGTGCCCAAGGCCACAGTAGACAGCGGACAGCTGACAACCATTGCCTTCCTTTAAATTGGAAAAAAAAAAAAAAAAAAGAAAGAAACAAAGAAGTTGCTTTTAACATGAAAAAAAAGGAGAAAGAAACGAAGAAAATAGTATTTTAACAAAAAAAAAAAAAGAATTACATAATGCATATAGATAGAAAGAAACTATTCCTTATTTTCTGGATAAGAAGGTTTTGATAGAATTTACATATTGCATCTGAATTTTCTGCTGACGAGCATGACCTACCTAGAGAAATTGTACGTTTTATTTAAAATTTATTTGAAAGAGAAGAAAGAGAATGAAAATAGAAACAGACGAACATGGTTGATGAGGATGAAGACATTATAGTATATTGGAAATCTGCTGAAAAATTAATTGACGGGGATAAAAGAAAATTTATTAAAGTAGTCATTAATGGCGTTCAATATGTAAATGTATTCTTCTTCTTTTTGGCTATTGTAGTATCTGTCTTGTTCTGTCCTACTCTATTGCTTATTATGTAATGATTATAAATAGATTATAAGGGTTATTGTGTCGAAATTTCAAACATTTTGCAATTATCACAGAGGAAGCTTTCTTCTCTCTGTTTTTGCAAACTGTTTGATTGCCGGGGGGGTAGCATTTGATGTAAGAAATTTACATTTTCACATACAAACAATACTGCTTATTATATTTTAAAATTATATTTTGTGCCCACCGCTAGGTGGCGAGAGAGATCTGAAATTGTAACGGGTAGAAGGCATCCTGGATGCCTTATAGAGGAGAGTCTGCTGAGATATGGCGTAGCGAGAGGCTGCATCGACGCAGCTTCTCATATATTCAAGCCTATTGAATAACTATTATTATAATAATTATAGTGAATTCCTATTGTTATAAAAATTACCATTTAATTACCCAAGAAACAAAACGATTTTATACCAATTCTGGCAGCATATCAAAATTACATGCCTAAGTGCCGAATCATATCATTTAGCCGGCAGGTATTGCTGTGATATAATAAATTATGGGCCATGTTATCTGTGTTCTAAAATGAATTACCCATTGTTATTATTTTGATTACACAACTGATTATCATCATCTGTCATACCATTTATTTCACGTGCATTATTAATAAAATTTCAAAAGCAGAAGAAACCTTCTCAATCATCCTCAT
This sequence comes from Trachelipus rathkii, assembly GCA_015478945.1. NCBI lineage: Eukaryota > Metazoa > Arthropoda > Malacostraca > Isopoda > Trachelipodidae > Trachelipus > Trachelipus rathkii. Next base: position 16,604 of record JABUQX010014510.1, read on the forward strand.
TTAATTAATTACTTATTTAATTTGCCTGGTTTGCAACATTGCAATACCAGTGCATATATATATATATATATATATATATATATATTATATTATATATATATATATATATATATAGTTATATATATATATATATATATTATTATATATATATATATATTATATTATATATATATATATATATATATACATATATATATATACATACATATATTATATATAGTTAGCAGTTAGTTATATGTTATTATTGTTATTATATATATATATATATATATATATATATATATATATATATATTATATATATAATATATATATATATATATATATATATATATATATATATATATATATAAGACAAAACATGACAGTAATTTCAATAACAGACAATGTGACAATGTCCCCACTGTATCAACCACTCATTTGCAAATAGAAGCAAAAATACTTCTTGGCATGCATTGAAATCATTTCTTTGGTTCTCCCAGGCCCTGGCTTCACATTTCATTCCAAACTGTACATTCTGGTCCATAGATATAGAGCTTGAATAATACACCATCCAAATATTAAACAACTTAAACTCACTTCCACTTCCACCATTAAGTATTTCTATAATAAATAGTAAGTAGCACTAAAAAAAATAACTGCTACTTAATACTCGAGTGGAGAAACAGCCACTGAATCGAAATGTTAAAAGTTTGCCAAACCATAGTATTAACCAAGAACCCAAATCAGCTCTGTCATGTGCCCATTTTCCCCCCAAGCAAGACTGTAGTACACATACTGGTGACTGCTCAGTCTTCACGGTTTCATGACAGGTTAATAACATCGTCACTATCTGGGATGTTTGTATCTCCCTGCTACAGTTGCGGCAACCCTTCAGTCCTGGAACTCTGCTCTGAGA